>CM055274.1:96566231-96619886 GCA_029237695.1 Conchocele bisecta
CGTGAGGTTCCAATTTCGGTAACCTATAAATGTATATAAGAATGTATATACACACCATGTTCGCATGTGGATCCCTGATATCCGGCTTCGCAGGCGCCAGGACAAATTCCCAAACTTTTATTGCACGTTCCATCCATTGAACTACAATGGCATGTGCCGTTGCAGTTTATGCCATACGTTCCATCGTTGCATTCTGGAACACAATCGTGATTACGGGGTAACATTTGCTGTGTTGAATCATTGGTAAATTAATTTACACGAATCTGGAAAATGGCATTATATAATGCTTTTTTCCGGATTCGTGTAATTTAATTTACATGTGCCGTTGGAGCTTATGCCAAATTTTCCACCAGTATAGTCTCAGTTAAGCAACACTCACAATCATTCTGAAGTATCATGAGACAATAAGATAACGTTGGTATTCTGGCATGCTTTGGAAGTTAGTAGAAACAGATTTCTGCAATAAGAAGGATTCGAAAATATAGTGTTACGTTAAATGTAAGTATTAGACATGCTAGGAACATCTGGTATTCAAAACATACATAAATAAGCATTGCATAAGGTAAAAGAACAACCAGCAACCATCAACTAACTAATAATGTGTGTGTGTATGTACATATACACACACAAATGTATGTATGCTACATGTATCTAAATACTATACAATAAAGTTAACATACTTATCTGACGTTCGAATTGGCGGAGTTTGTTGGTTTTGAAAACAATCAACGTGATGTCACACCGCCAACTCCACCAATTATAATTACGATGATGCCCTAGAGGCTGTTCTAAGGGAAGCTACTCGTTTCAAAGTTCGGTAACCTATTTATAAGAATGATCTATGCACACCGTATTGGCATGTGGGTCCCTGATATCCGGCTTCGCAGGCTCCAGGACACATACCCGAACTTTTATTGCACGTTTTTCCATGTTGACTATTTATTTGCAGTCTATGCCAAATGTTCTATCTTTGCATTCTGGAGAACAATCATGATCGCGGGGTAACAATTGCTTTGTTGAATTATTGGTACATTAATTTAAACAAATCTGGAAAATGGCATTATATAATGTCATTTTCCGGATTCGCGTAGTTTAATTTACATGTGCGTTATAGTCTATGCCAAAAGGTCCATCCTTGCATTTTGGAGCAAAACAATCATGATCACGGGGTAACATTTGCTTTGCTGAATCGTTGGTAAATTTAATTTACACGAATCACAAAAATGGCATTATATAATGCAGTGTTCCTGATTCTTGTAATTTAATTTACATGTGCCGTTGCCGGCTATGGCAAGTGTTTCATCAGCATAGTCTCAGTTGAGTACGATAACAATCATTTCGGATTATAATGAAGTAACATATATGTTGTCTGTTTTGCATGCTTTGGAGGTTAGTAAAATAGAGTTCTGGAATAAGACGGATTCGAACATACAGTTTTTAGTTAAATGTCATTATTGGACATGCTAGAAAAATCTGTAATTTAAAACATACGGCAATACGTATTATTATACCTCATCGTAAATTCGACGCTTTGCATTGGTCAATTCCATACACGTGGTATAAAGCAATTGGCCATGTGTACCCTGAGGGCAATAATGCCATGAGATAATATAATTATCGACCGTTTCGCCCGAAGATACCCGAATTCTGGTCACGGAAACTACCGAACATTAATTGGAGTACATTGTAGCTTATCGCGCATCGAAACCGATGAGATGAAAGCAGACGATGACTGGTACCCCCGTTTTATTACCCATATAACAGTAAAGCATTGTAAACCTGGCACCAGCTGCGCATATGTAAACAAAGATGGCGGAAGCCAGTGGAAGCAAACGTTTTGCAGATGTTGCATTGTGTGCAATGTGAAATGTTAGTTATATTCGGTATAATAAAGTAAATGGTGCCCTTGGTTGAGGGGGATATTGTGGATTATCTCCCCTCGAAAACATTATCTCCTTCGGTTGCGCCTCGGGAGATAATGTTCCCTCGGTGAGATAATCCCCAATATCCCCCTCCACCAAGGGCACCATTTATATATTATAGAAACGGGATACTTAGTTTTATTTCATGTTTTTTATGTTATCCGATATAACCCACGGAATATGCGATTTCAATGCTGACCACACTGGTATATTAGGTGTTGCGTAGACGTAATTTACTTCGCATATTGTCTTGCGTCAACAAAATGACAAAATGTTTTCACGCGGTGTGTGTTTGAAGAAAGTACCAATCTTCCAGTAAAAATACATATATCCACGCGTTCATTCCGTTGTCTTATATCAGATGAAATATGACAGAGGGTACATATAATACAATAAAATAATGTATCCGTTTATATTTCAGCTGTCCAAGAGATAACTATTCAAATACAAATTAGAAAAGAGCAAATTAACAATAAATCGGAGCATACCAACAACGCATGAAAGGTATCAATTACAAATGTACGCAATTTCTTATTAACAACACCGTATTGTGCGCAAATCGATATTAACCGTTGTGTACCCGCTTTCGCGAAACGGCAAAATCATACAAGATATAATGTCGTCACAATACTCTTTTTATACAACCGTTTAAAAAAAGGTACGCATTTTGGGCGGGCGGCAGACAGAAAAACTGCATAGTTGTGTACACAGCTCCTCTGAAACTGTTCAGTCAATCGATATGAAACTATACACATATCTTCTACGCATATTGAAGATGTGCACCCTGGTGTTTTTATGCCGAAAAAATATTTCTTAACAAAAAATAGCACCTTTTTAACATAGTCATTTGTTCTTCATGTTTGTATACAATTCTACATAGGGTACAGAGTTTATGTACACAACTCCTCTAAAACCGTACAGTCAATCGATCTGAAATTATACACACGTATTCTACACATATTGAAGATGTGCACCTTGCTGTTTCTATGCAGAAAAAAATATATTTTAACAAAAATATCACCTTTTTAACTTAGCCATTTTTTCTACACTTTTGTAAAACATTTCTATATATGGTACATAGTTTGTGTATACAACTCCTCTTGAAGACATATTGAAGATGTGCACCTTGGTGTTTTTATGCTGAAACAAATATTTTCTAACAACAATATCACCTTTTGAACTTAGCCATTCTTTCTACATGTTTGTATCCAATTCTATATAATTTATACTTCACACATCTCTACCTAAATTACTATACCTGTTTATCACAACAAGGGGAAGAAATAATGCTATAGATTTTCAAATTCTCATTAATGTTTCTTGCCTTGGTGACAGCTTCACATTTCTGCATCTTCGCTGTCTGGCTCATCTTCGACGGGCGTATTTTGTGACTTATGGCACTCTTGTTTAAATTACCATCCAATATAGATGAGTGAACAAACAAATATATATTTTACTCTTGAAAAATATTCAATTTGACATACTGACGCCGTAATAATAGTGTGAAATAAAGATTGAGTGAGGATATGTTTGCATATATCCGCATCATATTACACGTAGCTGATTGTCATCAATATACACACCGTGTTCGCACGTATCCATCTGATATCCCGCTTCACAGGTGCCAGGACACATTCCGGAACTTTTATTGCACATGTCTCCATCTTGACTACAGTGGCATGAATGGTTGCAGCCAATGCCAAAGTTACCGTCGTCACATTCTGGAGCATAACGGGGTAATATTGGCTGTTTTCATTATTTTGTAAATGAAATTAAATGAATCAGGAATTTTTGACTAACCTTATCTAATGACATTCGAGAAACTTATTTTACATATGTCGTTGCAGTCTCTTACAAATGTTCCATTCATGCAGTCAGGAGCTAGTATGTAATTGAATCTGTTTTTTGAATTCATTTAGTGAATTGTAAAGAGGTCTGAAATCTGGGGCTTGTAAGCAAGACAACTAGAATCCAATTGATTGTTTAAAAAAATGGAGAACAAACAAATACAAATATAATTCAAGCAAAGTTAACAAACAACCTTAACAATATATATATATTACACAGATTGTTTTTCTGTCGTTGTGCTTTGGGTTATTGAAACTATTACTACATGTAAATGCAATATAATTCTGCATATGCTCAGGGGAGTATGTACACTGGAAAGAAGACACGTCACATCTTGTACATGTAACTGGTCGTCGTGCACGACCTCCTGTACCGTTATTTTCAATAAATATTTTTAAATGTTTATTTTTAAGTTGTGGCTGCTTCATTTTTCCTTTTATTTGCAAATGTAGAACTGTGAATATATTTGGTTGAATATAGTAAGTTATAAATAACGGTGCAAGATTTCACTCCCTGTCTTAATATGAAACATTGGTTGAGTCAACGATTCGACTATACCCATTTAATAATGTGACTGCTTTTGGTACTTCACATGTTTGCATTTGTCTTAATGGTATGTCTCGTGACGGCACATATGCTGAAATGCATGTAGACGGACGCGTGCCACATATCTTTTGCAAATATTTTTCATGAGATACCGCACATATTCTTAGGTACATAATCATGTTAAAATCATAAACATGGCCTGTCTCAAATGTACACATTCGTGGTTTACGTCTTAAATATTCTAAACACTATTTGTATATTATATGTATATAAACGTGCACTCAACTCGAATGTAACTATCACCGCTCTATACTAGCCGAGATCTATACACAGGGAAGAGCAAGTGCAATTACGGCACTGTTTCTCACATATGCACAGGCGGTGCTGATACAGATTAGTAACTAATTTAATTTGACATTTGTATCGTAATTTTCTGAAGACGAGTGTACAGATGAGTGACATAAACAAATCGGGGTAAAATAATACTGCACCGCGTGGCGTGTCCGCAAATGCATTTAATAGCCATGTCGAAGCAAATTCATGTCATGTGATAGTGACATTGCGCAATGCGGACCGCATTGGTGGATTGTAACATGGAAATATTGATAAATAAGCTATATATGAGCTTTTAATGGTATACGTATGGTTGCGGAGATATATTGAGTACTTTTGACCGGTTAACGCTGATTTCGAGACACACGGACACTGACATACACAATCTGAGACACAGTGCCTTTGTCATCAATGAACTAACCAGTCCAATCACTATGGAAAATCTACGCACATATCTGTGTCGTATTACATGATTGTCATGTAAAACTTGATTGATGAATATTATGTTTTAGATCGGTGCATTGTGTATCTGTGCACACGGTGGAATCTCTCTAAACCAGTTTAGAAAGGACCCATTGTTGTTGTGTCATGTGAAAACGACGACGATCCATGTTTTCTCTGTAGGTGTGAGTATACGTCATCAATATATACAACTACAGTGAAACTCATCAAAATTAAATACCACCAGAGTGTTATGAGTGTCAGATGTAGAGAGAACTCGGTGTTATTCTTCTATCAAAAAGTACATGGTGAAACCATATACTAGTAATTTATGTTATAAGCCAGAATAAATCGCATTTGATTATATTGTATTATATTGCACTGTATTGTACTGTATATACTGTTCTCACACGTTATAAGCCACACTAAAGTGTATGTTATTGTAGTGTACTATATTGTATTGTATTGTACATACCGTTCTCACACGTGTCTCCATGATATCCAGCCTCACAGTCACCGGGACATTTCCCCGAAACCTTATTGCACGTTTCATTGAGCCGACTACAGTGGCACGTCCTGTTACAGTCGAGGCCAAATGTCCCGTCACCGCATTCTGGAACATAATGACACTTTACTTATGTTTCAACAAGTGCGAGAGCAAATATTGTAGCGTATTGTTTTCATTGCTTACCTCTGTCACATGCCGTGTCCGTCCATCCCGGTTGACAACCGTCGGGGCACATCCTGGACACCTTGGTACATGCAGTGCTGTGGTAGCAGTGACAGGACCGCGCACATTTGTCCCCGTAGGTTTCCCGGGGGCAGTCTAAACGAGGAAATGGAGTTACATCAGCTACTGATGTTCCGGTATGGCCATTATTGAACAAGACTATTAATGTTATTTTTCTCTGATCAGTTGGTGCTTGAATTTGGTTGGCTCGTATATTTTGTATGTACTGTTGATGTATAAATCTCTTTGTACCAATATCCGCAATTTCTGTCTAGATTAAAAAATAATATTTTACAGCAACAGGTATTTACTAAGTATAGTTACATGTACGTGTAGTAGGGTATATTTCATTAATATATGCAAGGACGATACTCCGGGAATAGCTATATAAACACAAGTAAAGATGTCCATACATTAGATACATACTTCTGACATGTTGCCATATTAACTGACTATCTGTATTGATACATGTATGGTATTATCAATGAATCACATATCATAAGGATCATGCCATATCGTTTCCGATTTTTGACACATGAAATGATAGTAAATGACAGAAAATCACCCAAACATAATGCAATATTTTTTATGAAAGAAATTAGAATAATATATTCTATGAATCGTAATAACACCGTGTCCAGATTTGTAAAGTACATTCACAAACAAGTATATGCTAACACAATATGAGACACTGTGTTCGCAAACGATAGGAATTTCTCAGCGAGTCTCTCAATTTATACGCATTTCTAGTCTCGCCTTGTAAGCTTGGTACCATGAGAGACTAGCCTGGACATCTGTATTTACATTATTAGAAAAGTATCATATATATTACTTAAAACCACACTCAGTCTTGCAATATTTATTTGGTCTAGTAGTCTTGCTCGGTGATTATCATGGCATTTGATACTCACATTCGAGAAGTCCATGGACATAAGGTGGCTGTGTAAAGTCTCACTACGAGTGATATTATTATCCCGATACTTAGTGATCAATACTATTGTAACAGTTGATGACATAGTGCGTGTTTTTTTGTATTAACTGTGTCTCATTTCGCTTACGTTGGTGCTAGGAGGCGTTTATATCATGGACTGTGATACTATTGGCAACGTCCGTGACAGAAAGGAAACAATAAAACCGCACTTGCTATGTATTGTTTTCCTGGTAGCTGTGTTCGGCGATTATCATATATCTCTTGGCTTTGTCTTACAATTTCTTGATTTAATGTGTGGGGTGGTGGGTGGGAGGAATACACCATGTTTATTATAACCAAATTACTGGTGGGTGGGTGGAGGAATACTCCATGTTAATCCTGCAATACTGGGTGGGGTGGGGCGGTGGGAGATTACACCATGTTTATTCTACAATACTGTGTGGGGTGGGTGGGAGGAATACACCATGTTTATCCTGCAATACTGTGTGGGGTGGGGCGGGGGAATACACCATGTTTATCCTGCAATACTGTGTGGGGTGGGGGGAATACACCATGTTTATCCTGCAATACTGTGTGGGGTGGGTGGGAGGAATACACCATGTTTATCCTGCAATACTGTGTGGGATGGTGCTGGGGAATACACCATGTTTATCCTGCAATACTGTGTGGGTGGGGCGGGAATACACCATGTTTATCCTGCAATACTGTGTGGGGTGGGGCGGGGGTACACCATGTTTATTCTCCAATACTGTGTGGGGTGGTGAGTGGGGGGAATACACCATGTTTATCCTGCAATATCAGCTATACGTACGTCCTTCATAAAGCTGAACTTCACAAATGGTCAGGATCCATTTCTGCCGATTTATGTTGACATACTGCAGTAAACGTGGAGGCGAGATGGGTATCTTGACGTCATAGGTGGTATTTCGAGTAGTCGACATTGTGTATATCTGAACCCCACCGCCCGTGTCTTCCATTGTCGAGTTGCTGATGTTAACACTAAATCCTCTAAATTGATCCTTGTTACCTGCAATAGTAAAGTGTCCGTTTAATAGTTTAATGGCGAATTTGCTGTGGTGTTTTTGTCACGGATGGTTACAATACTGTCGGTCATTGACACAAATTAGCCATTTCACAAGTGTATAACTGACCTGTTACGTTTGAGACGACGTTACAGACCGGATCACCATGGTCTACACTGTTTACAAACAATATATTAGGAACGAGGGTTATAGTGTTGAAAGGGTTAACAAGTGAGCACATACCGTACTTGCAGTGTGTGGTGTTCTGGTAACCATAATTGACGGTTATCACGGAACTAGCGGCTGTGTCTTAGTTCTTTTTATTTTCTACACGTTCTCTAACATATTACATTTGAAATCATAATGCACCAATGAAATGGACATGCACTTTTTTAAAGATAATTTTAAGGAAAATGAAGTTATATATATTAAATAAACTAGCTGGACTCAGAGTCTATCACCCAACATATCGCGTGTTTGCACCCACACTTATGGTTACTGATCAATGCACTGCCCAGAATAATGAGTGATGTATACAAACTATTGGTTACAGCAGGCGGAAGTAGTGTTGTATCTGTGACGTACCAACTGTGCTACCAACTTGGCCGCTAACCTAGTCAGCCAACAATTCATACCACGGTACATGTATCTATCTTTGATGTATTTAAGATTAACTTTGTGCATTGCAAAGTAATAAGTATGTGGAGCATCAGAATCGCGCTTGATAAACGACAACCGACGGAAAGCAAAATAGTCAAACGTTGTATATGTTGTATATGGTACAGCAATTGATACTTACGTGGAACATCGGAACGCCCATAAACCACCAGAAAGTTCAAGAGATAAACTCCACCTAGGTCCAGTTGCCACCATGCATTATTATCGGCGGGTGTCGTGGAGCTACAGCAGTGACATGGGCCGGGGTTGTATTGCTGAATCTCGTCTATCGCCTTGTCGGCTGCCCAGTCCAGATAGGTTACATCGGACATCGTCGCTGTCACGTTCCGTCGGATTTTATGAATAAGGTTTAGATCTAGAAACGTGCAATATATTACATGTACAATTAATGTTGCATTACCTGTAATTAATTTTCGTTTTGTTTCTAATTACTGAAATACGTGTTCTACAGTGTTTTCTTAGCATCACAAAACAGATGTTTTATCAATTTTTCGCAAAGCCATAAATACAAATATTGTAATAGAAATCGCATTATGAACACGCAATGTCAACGGTAATGTTAAACAAGTGAATTATGGTTGATAACAGAGTGAAAACATACTGCAAACGCTTTGCAATTTTGTAAATCTTAGATTTACAGAAAAACAAAAGGATAAAATGATAATTTCGGAAATTAATGGTATATATTTTGCTTGAAAAAATTATTTTCTTATTTCTAAAAAAATAATTTTAACATCTTAAATATAAGCCATTGTAACATTAAATGCATTTGGACCTTTCTGGTCGGTTACTTGAAATATGGATTACGTGCTGATTATTCAGGTTCAGAATACATACCGATCGAGCAAGTTTCTCCAGCCCATCCGAATTCACATGTACCGTTTGGGCATATTCCGGTCCGGATATTACACGAAGTCCCGGAAGAGCAGTGGCACCTCTGTACACAGTTCTCCCCGAACGTTCCACTGAAACACTCTGGAAATATGTTTATGGCATAAAACGGGATTTCACAGTGTAAAATCATAACACACTAGTGTAATAATAAATGAGTAATACATGAGCGACTACAGAAAACACGTTTATTTTCATTACACCGTGCTATTACAAATCAGTACACTCGTTTAGTAAATATTACGTTAAGAAATAAGAAATCCGGCATAGCCTTGTTTATTTGGAAATCAGTAAATTATTTTGATAAATAATTCATGTCATAGAGCATCATCAGTCATGTACGATCCTCTATGTTGTGAATAAATATCGTAGTAAGTCAGCATCAGTCATCTGAGATGTAGGCTATGTAGGCTAATACATATCGTAGTAAATCAGCACTCATACATAATCCTCTAGTCAATATACATGTATATCATAGTTTATCATCACTCATGTAAGACCCATTATGTAATACATATCCTAGTATGTTGCCATTCATGTAAGATCCATTAGTCAATATATATTAATATACATTGTAAATCATCAAACATGTGTTTTAAGAGCATCTAGTCAATACATAGTGTATAAATCATCACACATGTAAGCCCCATTATGTAATACATATCGTAGTAAATTATAACACATGTAAAATCCTCTATTTAACATCATATAGTAAATAATCACTCGTGTATGTATCCTCTATTTAATAAATAGTTACTGTAGTAAATCATCTCCCAAGTAAGAAATATTATAATAGTCAATCATCACTGATGTAAGATCCTCTATTTAATACACCGTATTATGGTA
Source organism: Conchocele bisecta (assembly GCA_029237695.1). Taxonomy (NCBI): domain Eukaryota; kingdom Metazoa; phylum Mollusca; class Bivalvia; order Lucinida; family Thyasiridae; genus Conchocele; species Conchocele bisecta. The sequence goes on from CM055274.1 coordinate 96,576,420, forward strand.
TTAATAAATAGTGTAGTAAATCATCACTCATGTCAGATACTATGTTGATCGCCGACGGATATGAATACATGTAAATATAACCATCATTATTTCATGCAACACATTGATGAACTTACCGAGATAAATGATAGTGTATTTGAGTTATTTACATGTTTGTACGTCTGTCAATGTAAATGTTCGAAAAGCGAAAACATAATTGAATCACATTTGAAGGTGACGATATCGCAATACAGCAGGTGCTCGTTTCAGACAGGGCAACACAAATAATGGAAATGGCGCAACGTAACCAATGATATAATGTCATATACGCCAGATTCAGCGTTCCATGGCAGAAGCATAACCTTGGTTACATGTGGAACCAAGGTACCCAGCAGAACCGATCTATATTGTCCATTATTGCTGCTGTCCTACCATCCTTCGTTAGATGTTTACCTACGGTACCCAGCAGGACTGGTCTATAGTGTCCATTTCTGCTGGCCTACCAACCTATGTTACACGTGGACCTACGGTACCCAGCAGGACTGGTCTATAGTGGTCATTGCTACTGTCCTACCAACCTTGGTTACATGTGGATACACGGTACCAAGCAGGACTGCTCTTTATTCTTCATTGCTGCTGTCATACCAACCTAGGTTACATGTGGACCCACGATACAAAGCAGGACTGGTCTATAGTTTCCATTGCTGGTTTACCAACCTTGGTTCCATGTGGACACATGGTACCCATCATTACTGGTATATATTGTGCATTATTGCTGCTGGTCTACCAGCCCTTGATATACATGTCGACCCACGGTACCCAGCAGGACTGTACTATAGTTTCCACTATTGCTGAAGATCTACCAACATTGGTTACATGTGGACCCACGGTACCAAGCATGCCTGGTCTATAGTGTGCATTGCTGCTGTCCCATCAACCTCGGTTACTGGTGGACCCACGGTTCCAAACAGGACTGGTCAATAGTGTTCATTACTGCTGTCCTACCAACCTTGGCTACGTGAGGACCAACGGTACACAACAGGACTGGTCTATAGTGTCCATTGCTTCTGGTATACCAACCGTGGTTACATGTGGACCAATGGTACCCAGCAGGACGGGTCTATAGTGTCCATTGCTGCTGGTCTAACAACCTTGGTTACATGTGGACCAACGGTACCCTGCAGGACTGGTCTATAGTGTAATTTGCTGCTGTCCTACCAACCTTGGTTACATGTGGACCCGCGGTACCGACCAGGACTGGTCTATACTGTACATTGCTGCTGTCCTACCAACCTTAGTTACATGTGGACCCACGGTACAAAGAAGGACTGGTCTATAGTGTCCATTGCAGCTGTCCTACCAACATTGGTTACATGTGGACCCACAGTACAAAGCAGGACTGGTCTATACTTTCAATTATTGCTGCGAGTCTACCAACATTGGTTATATGTTAACCCACGGTACCCAACAGGACTGGTCTATAGTTTCTGTTACAGCTTGCTGTCCTAGCAGCCTTGGTTACATATGGACCCACGGTACCCAGCAGGACTGGTATATAGTACACATTACTGCTGTCTTATCGGCCTTGGTTACATGTGGACCCACGGTACCCAGCAGGACTGGTCTATAGTGTCCATTGCTGCTGGCATACCAACCTTGGTTACATGTGGACAAACGGTACCCAGGAGGCCTGGTCTATAGTGTCCATTGATGATGTCCTACTGACCTTGGTTACATGTGGACCCAAGGTACCCAGCAGGACTGGTGAATACCATCTATTTTTGCGGGTCTACCAACATTGGTTACATGTGTGGACCCACGGTACCCAGCAGGACTTGTGTATAGTGTCTATTGCTGCTGTCCTACAAAACTTGGTTACATGTGGAATCACGATACCCAGCAGGACTGGTAAATACTGTCTATTGCTGCGGGTCTACCAACATTGGATACATATGGGCACACGGTACCCATCAGGACTTGTATATAGTGTCCATTGCTGCTGCCCTACACAACTGAGTTACATGTGGAATCACGATACCCAGCAGGATTGGTAAATACTGTCCATTGTTGCTGTATTACCAAACTTAGTTACATGAGGACTCACGGTACCCAGCAGGATTGGTCTAGAGTGTCCATTGATGCTGTACCATCAGCCTTGGTTAAATGTGGACCCATGGTACCTAGTAGGACTTATGTATAGTGTCCATTGCAGCTGTCCTACCAACATTGGTTACATGTGGACCCACGGTACCAAGCAGGTCTGGTATATAGTGTCCATTCCTACTATCCTGAAAACCTTTGGTTACATGTGGACCCACGGTACCAAACAGGACTGGTCTATAGTGTCGATTCTGCTGTCCTACCATCCCTGCTTACATGTGGACCAACGGTTCCCAGCAGGACTGGTCTATTGTGTTCATTGCTTCTATCCTACCAACCTCGGTTACATGTGGACCCACGGTACCCAGCAGGAATGGTCTATAATGTCCATTATTGCTGTCTGTCCTACCAACCTTGGTTACATGTGGACCCACGGTACCCAGCAGGACTGGTCTATCTTGTCTAGTATTGCTGTCTGTCCTACCAACGCTGGTTACATGTGGACCCACGGTACCCAGCAGGACTGGTCTATGGTGTCCAATGCTGCTGGTCTACCTGCGTTGGTTACATGTAAACCCATGGTACAAAGCAGGCTTGATCTATAGTGTCCATTGCAGCTGTCCTATCAACATTGGTTACAAGTGGACACACGGTACGAAGCAGGCCTGGTATATAGTGAGTGTACATTGCTGCTGTCCTAACAACCTGTGTTACATGTGGACCCACGGTACCAATCAGGTCTGGTACATAGTGTCCATTCCTGCTGTGCTAACAACCTTTGGTTACATGTGGACCCACGGTACCAAACAGGACTGGTCTATATTGTCGATTCTTCTGTCCTACGAACGCTGGTTACATGTGGACCCACGGTACCCAGCAGGACTGGTATATAGTGTTCATTATTGTCACTGTCCTCTACCTACTTTGTGTACAAGTGGGCCCATGGTACGCAGCAGCACAGCCCCTAGGACAGCTACCGTTCGTCTTGTCGCACACGTCATTGTCTTTGCAATGCCCACAACTTTCGAGACAATCACGCCCATACGTCCTGTCCGTACAGACTGTATAGGATATTGCACATTTGAAAATAAGATGTATTAGTATAGAGAACATATGCTACATATTACATAAATTACAGAGGTTTGTAGAAGTATATACATTCTAACCTACGAGAAGCGTTCTACTTAATTGAAATGTTCGAGTAATAAAACACATTTATACGAGTATACGAGCTGCTTAATATACACATTTTAGTATGATTATTATATTTTATTTGGCGAAGAGCCCAGGTAAGCCAAGATGTAACCATTAAGATCAAATAAAGCGGACCAGCGTACAGCGGTAGTCATAGTCTTCAGCAGACACCAACATTCAAAATATGTCTCATAAATATACACACATGCAATATATTACATACGAAATGAATGCAACGAGTGTGTCATAGCAGACAAATGTCAATAAAGCCGCAACAAACAAAGGTACATTACTTATATTGGAAGTAGAATGGTTTTCAAATTGGAAATAACTTCCCTTCAAAATGGTGTATGCAATGTGCATACATATCATATATACTTAATATACAGTAATAAATTGGTCGCATATAGTATTATTTAGAGACAGCCAGAGAAAGAATATTCACACTGGCCATGATAATTATGAATGGGCAGACTTTTGTAAATGTGTTTCGAAATAAGTAAATCTTTCCTACCGGACACGTTGATAATAATGGTGGCATGTACGCTTTTCTATATGTCTCAGATTTAATCGACCTGCCTCTGGTCACGGACTAGGAGTCAATCTCGGATATAGTAAATGGAGTTAAAGGGTCAGTAACTTTCCCATAGTGATACTCTTCTACAATAAAGTAATACAGATAGAATACGAGTGTATGCATTATATATCAAACATATGTATTATAATTGATACCATGAATATTCTCATCTGCTGCAGTTCGTACTGTTCGCTCGAGTTTTTATGTCGGGTTCAAAGGTCGAGTCAAATTGTTTGGTTGTCTTTCGCTACTTGTACGACATTTGCTACTAGATATACCATTTATCATCATTACTATTAGCATTATAATAACATCATGAATCATATACGATTGCATGTAAATTATACAACTATATTGTATTTATTGTGGTACAATGTATATTGCATTTTTTACGGTACGTAAAACGGTTGATCTTTTTAAACTGCTGGCATCCGAACGAACTCCACACACTATTAACGAACCAACTGGTTTAATTACCACAAACGCAGCAGCTGGTGAATTTATTACTTATATTTATAATGAATGTTCTGACAGTTTCAACAAATTTAAATAACCGTATGGGGAGTGACCATATAAAGCAAATGGAATTGATTTACCGTTTTTATGGATTGCTTGCTTCATTTTGTTGCAATTCATGGAACAGCTACCTTGCCTATGAATAGTGCGCCAATGGAATTAAGGACACAAGGCATACGTTAAAGGTACATGCCCACTCAGTAAGCAAAACATGTTCTTTATATCAGAGACATCATCTGATACATTTTCTGGAAAAATAACATTAATTCATCTATGCCCCATGTATTAATTGGCATTTTATACATTTTATATCAGACGTAAATTTCCACACTGATATCAAGAGCGATAACCGTGTTTCTTTAAAATGTTAACGGACATTACTATTTATTACACTCTTGCATGGGTTTCTCTTTGAGAGAAACCCCGTAATCAACTCCTAACAAATAATACACTGTGAAGAAAACACCCGTAATTGCGCGCCTGTTTTCTTGGAAACCACGAGCTACCAAGCAAAATGTTTAATTTTTCTTACAGTCAAAATACAGTTACATGTATTTGAACATTTGGAAAGGGTCTCGACTAATCTAGAATGTTAATGTGATTGAACACATTCCAAACATGCACTAAAATATAGCTGGTTCATAGAAACAGCTGCGTAATTTGGATTTCAAAAAGTTTATATGACGTCACATTGACGTCACACAACGTAATGTCAACTCGCGGGAAAACACGTCATTTTATAACTATTCATGCACACATCACAATTCATTGATTATGATCTAAAAAAATAGACTAAATGTGCGTATGTATCCGCCGTGGAAGTGTAATAAATAGGATATTCCATCGTACATGTTTGAATAGCGGAAATAATACACTCGTGTTCGTCGGCGTCCGTGCAATCAACTCGTTCGCTACGCTCACTCGTTGCTTACGCGGAAGCCAACGCACACTCGTGTATTATTTTCCGTTATTCAAATGTACGATGGAATATCATCTATTTATTACTCTTTCAAATTATTTGCACGGGATTCGCTGTGAGAGAAAAACCGTAATCAACTCCTTACAAATAATACACAGTGAAGAGAACACCCGTAATTGCGCGCCTGTTTTCTTGGAAACCACGAAATACCATGCTCGATGTTTAATTTTATTACAGTCAAAATAAAGTTATTGGAAAATTTGGAAAGGTTTGGACGAAACTAGAATGTTAATGTGATTGAACACATTCCAAACATGCACTAAAATCTATCTGGTTCATAGAAACAGCTGCGTAAATTAATAACCCAATTACGATGGAAGAAATTTTGAAGGCAATACAATGGCTAAACAATAATAAAGCAAATGGACTAGATTCAATTGTGAATGAACATGTTAAATGCACTGTTGACCCAATGCTACCTATATATTCGAAAAACTAATTAACATTATTTTTGATACAGGTTTTGTCCCGGATATAGACAATCGGTGTAATAAAACCTGTTTATAAAAATAATGGTGATACAAATGATCCCTCGAATTATAGACCAATACCATTACTTAGCTGCTTTGGTAAACTTTTTACAGCTATCATAAACAATAGACTAACACAATTTGTTGAAGGACATAACATAATCGGCGATTGTCAAGCAGGTTTCCGCCAGGGTTTTTCCACAACAGATACTATTTTTGTTCTATATGCGCTAACTCAGCTAATGATTAATAGTAAAAAGAAATTATATTGTGCCTTTATAGATTTTAAAAGCGAATTCAATAAAGTATGGAGAAATGGGTTGTGGATAAAACTATTGAACAATGGTATTAATGGAAAGTGCTTAGTTCTAATACAGAATATGTACATTTTCGTATAAACAAGTTAAGTCGTGAGTTTTAGCAAATGGCTGAAAAAGTAACTTTATCTCTTGCAACATCGGAGTTAGACAGGGTGAAAATTTGTCCCCTCTTTTATTCTCATTATTTTTAAACGACTTGGAATATTTTCTCGAAAATAATTAAATAAACGGTATAACTTGTAGGCGACACGACCTAGATAACGAGTTCGCAATGTATCTCAAAATAGTTTTACTTCTGTATGCTGAAGACACAATAATTATAAGTGAAACCGATAAAGATTTACAAAACGCATTAAATGTATTTCATGAATACTGCACGAATTGGAAACTAACAGTAAATGTTAAGAAGACAAAAGTTATGCTATTTTGAAAAAATAAACTAAACGCTCGGTTCCTGTTAAATAATAACCTTCTAGAAATTGAAAATGAGTACAAATACATGGGTATATACATGTCTAAAACCGGGTTGTTCCTTAACGCTAAAAAACCAGCTACTAAAGCAATGTACAGTTTACTCTCTAAATCAAGAAGCTATCACTACCGATAGATTTACAAATTGATCTTTTCAACAAAACTGTGAAACCAATACTTTTGTATGGTGCTGAAATATGGGGTTTCAGTAATAATGAGATAATTGAAAGGGTGAAACTGAAATATTATAAACACGTTTTAGATTTAAAAAAGTCTACCCCAACTGCTATGGTATATCGGGAGCTCGGCATATACCCTTTAGAGGTCGACAATAAATACCAGAATTGTTACATTCTGGACAAAACTCATAAAACCTGATAACCGAAAACTTTCATCTTGCATTTATCACATGCTTATGAGTATACAAAATCATTCAACATCCGAATTCCAATGGTTGAAACATCTTCAAAACATATTCATTGATTGTGGTCAAATAGGCATATTGACGTCACAAAGTATAACCAAAATCCGAAATGGCTAATCTCAAATATGAAACAGAAATTGAAAGACTTATATATTCAAAAATGGAGACATAAGGTAAACGATGATAAAAATTACAAGGTATTTAAGGAGACATTGACCCTTGAAAAATACATCAATTATTGCATTCAGCACTAGACATTATAAATTACCTATTGAAACTGGGCGTTGGATTACAAAAGAAAGACATCTTAGAATATGTAATTTGTGCAAAGAGGATTTAGGAGACGAATTTCATTATATCATTGGTTGTAGAGAATTTAAGAATGCCCGTAAAAAGTATATAAAACCGTACTATTACAATAGACCGAATACCCTAAAATATGAACAGCTATTAAATACGCATAATGTAAAAGAATTACAAAATATTGCGAAGTTTGTCAGTCTAATTATGAATGTATTTTCTAATTAATGTTGCATGTTCTAGTGAACGACGAGCAGCGTGACCCCTGATCGGATGGTGGAAACGCCGCCTGATCGGCGGTTGCGTTGATCGCAACGGTTTTTAAATTACACATTATATGTACAATGTAATACAATGTATAGTCATAGGCATGATTGTGTAGTGGTTGGGCGATATCAGATGGCAAATACAGTGACATCAAAGAGAGAGTGTCGTTGTAGTTGTTATCTGCGATCTCCATAACCACTGACGGTCATCCTAGTTTATGCAGCCTTTCGATTTGTTTCACATGTCATAGCGTAGCATTGTAATATAACCAATATACATCAGACATGCTCACATGTTACCATTTCAACTATTCCAATCATAGGTAAAGGGTACCGACCACGTATGTACACGTATGCATATTCGATATGTGTTTTCATGTAAATGTGTGTGTGCATGCGTGCGTGCGTTCGTCCGCTACAAGTTACAGCATGTAGATGTAGTCAATTGGTTTTATTTTGTTCGTTTATATGTTAATTCAGCAATTATACATATCTACAATACATACCTGATCTTACATGGGTGTTGCTTTGATGGTATACTTGTCGGACAGGTTGTCCGATTTCATAGGAAACAAAGTTATGCCGATTGTCTAGTGAAATCGGTCGACCGGTCTGGTGGACGTCGTTTTGAATCAGCACATGCATGTATTATATTGTATTTAATAACACAACATCATATATTGAACTTGTACGCGTAAAATAATTTGTAAAACATGTGTATTTATTACACGAGTGCATTATTATTTGTAATACACCATGTTTTTTACACTGTGAAAGCAACTCCGTATACAAATGTCATTTAAGTGTACTCTGTATGTTAAGTCGTTGCTCCCAACTTTCGATTTCGCATCATGAGGCCAACGGTGTGACTCTTAGGCTAAGGTCAAACAGGCATGCAACACCGTAGTCCCGTCTCCGGCGACGCTCGGAGGCGGAATTGTCATGGTGTTGCTAATTCATTTACCGTAAAATACGCAACTTCTGAAATCCCAGTCACAAACGCCGATTACACACGACTGGAACGCGTGATGCGTAGACCGATCTGTGACTAAGCCATATAAGAATGTCTCTTTAACACATTTATTTTTTTTCTTTTTTTCTTTTTGCAATCATTACTCTTGAGATGTACGAATGAACAGTGCCCTCCCATTAGAAAGCGCTCAGTGGTTTCTAATTATCTTCCAGTACTCATTAATAATCAATTGCAATGCATTACATGTCAACAATAATCTATAATTATATTGAGAAAGTGTACATGTACATGTAAGGTATATACTGCATTTTGATTATTACATGTATCGCTATTGTGTCATTCTACTATTATGTTGTATATCTCATGTTGTCTTGTCATGTGACCTGAGCGAATAAACGATTATATATATATATACAGAAAATTTGTATTTATTCAAATTAGGAAGTCATTAAAGTTTACTGTAAAGTTCCACACTACATTTTCCTGCCAACGCACCACCATATAAGTTTGGTAGCCATCTTGGATTTGATCTTGGTCAGAATATTTTCAGCATGAATGTTGATGTGGAATGGCAAGACAAGAAGGCTTTCCAAAATAAACTGAATAATCCAACGTATATAACCAAATAACTATTTTAAATATTATATCAGTATATGTTTTGATTACTAGTAGAATGTGCTATATTATTATCCGGCGCCCATTTTGGACTTCTGTTATTGAATGTTGTCTAATGGTGTATATTAACTTAAGAAACGAATCATCTTGACTAAATAACAGTATTTGGTATAATTACATTCATCTAATTGCGTACAAATCATTGTGTATCAAGTTGCCAATTTTCATCACTATGTCAAATATACCCAGTTTACACTCTTAAATTGCTTGATTTTCTTATGCGAATGCAACTATATCATGTATATTGCACACTATAACTATTTGGCAGCTATCTTGAGAATTTATGAACATTTCTCAAAACACTCAAGGGTGACAGTTTGTCATCAGTTGTATTTTAAAAGGAGAAGGCCTGGACATGCAAAGTCTGTAATAAAAAGCTATGTTATTCAAAACAAGGTAAAGCCCCAAATCGGCCTTTGGCTGCCGGATTATATTCAACTCTGGCTGAAAGAAATATGGCGGTCATTATGCTTCATTTTCATTGGCTACGTATGTCGTGGGAACGAGATGCTATCTCGAGGGAACGAGATGCTATGTCGTGGGAACGAGATGCTATGTCGTGGTAACGAGATGCTATCTCATGGGAACGAGATGCTATGTCGTGGTAACGAGATGCTATCCCGTTACCACGACATAGACAATGAATTGCGCATGCCCCTTTTAAGCTGCCGTAGGTATGTACATGTAACCAATCCACAAAGTCACTAGACTTCATTTAAAGGTACATGCCCACACAATGTTCTTTATACCAGAGACACCATCTGAGACATCTTCTGGCAAAATAGATATTCATTCACCATTACCCCACGTATTGATAGGCATTATTATACAGATTATATCTGAAGTAAATTTCCAAACTGATATCAGGGGCGATAACCGTGTTTCAATAAAATGTTAATGGAGTAGTATAGTGGGGATGGAAATATACCACCTAGGTTGGGAGCGTCTTATCGGTGCTGATTATAGTCCCACCTACCACAAAAAATGTAAAAAACTTTCATGTTAAACAAACAAAACCCATAGGTATTATGACAAATATGACAAATTATGAGAAAACCCATGACAGAAATGTTCATGTTAAACAAGCAAAACCTATAGGTATTATGACAAATATGACAAATCGTCCGAAATCCTCAGACAGAAATTTGCTTGTTGAACAAGCAAAACCTACATGTATACGAAAAAGTATTATGGCAAATATGACACCAAATATGACACCAGCTTCCGAGTTATTGCAATTGCGAGATGAAGCTAAATCGCTCGGAATAACATATAGTAAGCGTCTGAGAGTGGCGGGGTTCACCAAACTGATAAACGCAACAAAGAACAGCGCGTTTTCGAAGAGGTCTGAGCACAAGCGTGTAATCAAAACCGCGCTGGTCCGCGCGATTACAGCGAAAGGACCAGAACTAATGGCGGAGATCGATGAGCAGAGTGAAACGGTCAAGGCTGGAAGGGGAACTGTCGAGCTCACATTTCAAAGAGAGGTTGGTGGTATATTTCCGATAGGATAGTAGATAAACTGATGCCCTATATCACTACAAATTTTCATCTTAGGTACGCGTATTCTTACAACCTGAAGCATATCGATGAGGTTGATTCCAAAGGCCAGCCTAAAACTATTACATTCTACATGTCATCCCTCTCCGACGTAAAGCGCTGGGTGGCTGTTCAAGAGACCAGGCGGATGGACATCGATAAAATCTGTCGTCCAAACACGAAGTGGACGTTCGTAAGATGGGTGAAAGTGTGTGTTAAGCTCGTGCAGGGAAAGCGTGGGAAGGATTTGTGTCTTAAGTCAAAGTTCGTGGGGAGAGGGCTGCTACCAGAGTGGCTGCGAAATAAGAAAGGTAAGTATTCTCTAGACCGGTACGATGACGGATTGTGTTTATTTCGATGTTTAGCGATTCACGGGGGGTCTCGAGCTGTGATGGGTGCTGTGCTAAAGCGCGGGAGCTCAATCAGGAATATTTTGGTCCTGAGAGGAAACCACACCCATTTCCATTTGATATGTTGAAGAAGGTCCAAGAGAAGTTTAAGGTTGGTATTGAAGTGTATGAACCCACAGAGGACGGAGTCTGGTATTTGAGAAAACCCCCCAGCACATTAAGCCGCAGTCGGCACCAAACATATGACCATCGGATTATTCCAAGACCACGCATTTCTTATAACCAAGCTTAAAGGAATCGCCCACACGTACTGTTGCAAAGAGGGCTCCCAACGATTCACACAAGCCTGCCACCTGACAAGGCACGCACGCACATGTATGCGAGGGGAGACCCAAGTAATCTGCGAAGGTAAGATTTTGGAGCGTCCTAGATCCGCGTACGAAAGGGCATTCTTTCCGAAAAGCGCGAAGAGCTACGGCGCATTGGAATGGATGGGGCGCGTTGAGAATGAAGAAGGCATCCACATCCATACCGAACAATGCGGGCACGGTGGCGAGCGCTGGATTGCCGGAGCTCCAGTAGACGGTTACTGTCAGGAAAATAACACAGTGTACCAGTATCACGGTTGCTATTGGCACGGATGCCCGGCACACTCCATAAACAGGCGTGACGAGTTTGACAACACCACCAGGCGGGAGAAAATGATTACATGAGTTAGAGGTGATGTGGGAGCATAACTTTAATAAATCTGGTAAAGCTATACAAACGGGATGTCCTACCACACTCTACCCGCACCAGATTGTGTACGGCTTTGAAGCGTATTTGAGCGAAGACGGCCACGAGAGGAAAACGGATTCCCTCGAGTTTGAAACCGAGCATGTCCCGATTAGCGTGAGTATTGGTGATAGTATGTCTTCAGAAATAACTCACATATGCGACACAGACCTCGCGCGGTTGGTGGCTAGGTTCATGGATGATTTGCAAAAGCGCGGGAATGCCATCAGGGAAGAGGTAGGTAGAACATTCCGGCCCCCAGATATGGATACCCTGCGGGAGCGGCAGTCTGGGGAGATCGAGCAATGTATATGTCAGGTACCGGTAATCGGGTTCAATTGCAGCAGGTACGACATAAATCTTATCAAGAAGTACTTAGTTGGCGAGCTGTCTGATACAACCAAAAAGGTAATGGTTGGCAAAAGGGAAAACGATTGGATATTTCTATTCACACCCGAGTTCAGGTTTCTGGATGTTGCACTGTACCTAGGGCCGGGCGTCAGTTATGACCGGTGGATTAAAGGGTACAGCTGTGAGGCGCAAAAGTTCTTCTTCCCCTACGAATGGTTTAATTCCCCAGACAAACTAGATTATCCCGGACTACTGGATCTGGAACACTGGTATTCGAGACTTGCTGGTAAACACTTGATCAATGCCACCCAGCTCGCGGAGTGCCGCGAGATTTTCAAAGGGAAAAAGATGACAACGTTCCGGGAGTGGCTGAAGTATTATAACGATTTGGATGTCTCACCTTTCCTGGAAGCATTGGGAAAATGTGTCGATTTTATAAAGACAAAGGTGTTGATATTTTCAAGGATGCCGTAACTTTGCCAGGTGTGGCGATACAGTATTTGCTGCGGGGAACGGTGTCTGATAACCCGTTCAATGACAAGCTTCAACTTTACGCACCACAGGATGAAACCTACGAGATGCTGCAGAGGGCTCTTGTTGGAGATCCTTCTATTGTATTCTCTAGGTATGCGGAAGCCGGAGTGTCTAAGATCCGATCCACTCCGGAAGGTCACGACAAACAGTGCAACGTGGTGCTGGGATACGATGCAAACGCTCTGTATTTGTCCACACTGAGTAAAGAGATGCCGTGCGGAAAAGAGACGATCACGACGGTCAAAACTCCCAACAATCCAATTATTATGTAAGAGAGTGATGGACGGTAAGTGGTTCGGGTTCGCCGAGGTGGACATCGAAGTACCAGAGAACCTGAAGAATAAATTCGAGGAGATGTCGCCCCTATTTATAAACAGGGTTGTTCGCGAGGAGGAAGTTCCCCAGCACATGATGAAATATCTGAGCGCCACGGGCCGGACTCGCGATGATGGGCAACAGTTAATTGGGGCGCTATCGGCTCAGAAAGTGTTGCTGTACGAACCACTATTACGTTGGTATCTCAAACAAGGGTTGGAAGTAACTGGAGTGTACCGCATATTAAACTACTATTCGGGAAAACCTTTCAAGTGGTTCGCGGCGGATGTCACAGCAGCTAGACGAACTGGTGACGCAGACATAATGAAATTACTCGGTAATTCGTGTTGTGGGAAAATGATAGAAGCGGCGGAAAGACATTTGAATACGACTTACACGAAAGACGAGGAATGTGTTGATAAAGCTTTTCAAGATGGAATTTCAAGGGGATCGAGCAATCGCGCTATCGAGCAAGAGCTACTTTGTAGAGAAGGTGGGTTTGCCAACCGGAGTTGGAGGCACGACCAAGCATTCCTCCAAAGGAATGAGTAAACGAACGAATAGTGTAGATTGGGACCGGTACAAAACCGCACTCGAGGGATCTTATGATACAGCGGAAAACAGAGGATTCCGCATGAATAAGGGAGCTATGAAGACATATTCCCAGCAGAAGCTTGGGCTATCCGCCTATTATGACAAGCGGCGCGTGCTGTCTGATAATATTATTACAGAGCCGTTGATGTAGGACGAGAGCCTGACTGACTATGTCGATGGACGGTCCGGGGGTAGCTGGGTGTCAGAAGGCATCGCGAGAAGTTCTTCGCGAACCGCGAGAAGTTCTTCGGAACCGCGGCTGGTTGTTTCGAAAGGTAGTTCCACACACACAGGGTGCCCACAACTGTCAGACCACCACCAACAACCCATGGGATGATCCAGGTAGGAGCTACAGCAATCGGGGATTGCACCGACAGTTCCCGCTCCTGAGCTGGAGATTGAACCGCATCTGCCTTCGGGTGTTTTGCTGTTTCTGCCCCCAACTCCAATTGCGATTGGGGCTCCTGAGCTGGAACAAATAACGACTGTTTAGCCTCTCGAAGCTCGGCGAGTATTTTATCTTGTTTAGCATATAGTTCGTGGGCATATATGTCCAAATTGACAGTGCTTAGTCGTGGTCAACGCGGTTGTCAGCGGAGCTAAGTACATTCCAGACTTGTGATAAATTGAGCAGCAGGCTGTTCTAAGTGTGTCCTACAAAAGGGTCAGTCTCTAGATCATCAATCAACACCGCGGTGTCAGATATAGGGAGAATTGCACTGACAGCGGTAGCGTACAATTGAATAGCCGCCAATCCAAGAGTTTTCGTCATCTCTGCCTCCAATTTAGATTCGTATCGCGCACACATTTTATCAACCTCCGCATCTGACATCTTGTCCACCTGACAATCTGAGAGACGCCTACCGAAATACTGCTCCGATTGTCTCCCAGCAACCAGCGCAGCTAGCCGCTCGCGTCGCGTCGTGTTTTCATTCGTATCGGCAGCCGTGCCATCTTTCAGGAAAGATGTCGTCTCGGCAGTCGTTCCTACAGGTCCAGTCGTGTCGGCAGTCGACACGACTGTCTCTTCCATTAGCTGATCGAGAAGTTCGTCGCAGTTCATTATTTTATTTTTAATAATTAGTACTATTCTGACTAGCCTCGTAAGTCTAACATATTGATTTATTACAAAGTAATAAAAGCGCACCATCCGATACTTATGATCACCGTTATGCTCGCAACAAAGCTCGCAGCGGAGCAACACATTCTTAACAATTGTTAACCATTGTTAAGCATTTGCTCAGCGTTGTTAATCATTTTGTTAAGTATTTGTTAACCATTGTTCAGCATTTGTTAAGCATTGTTAAGCATTGTTAAGCATTTGTTAAGCATTGTTCAGCAATTGCTCAGTATTGTTAAGCATCTGCTCAGCAGTTACTAACAAACGTTAAGCAATTGCTTATTACTTCGTAATTTGTGGGTTGATCAGTCTTTAGCAGAAGCTCGGCGTACTTAGTTTCCGAAAGCATCTGTCGAACCTCCAAGCGCTCCTGGCGCGCTGGCATAACGTCGTTCTCTCGAAGACAGTCATCGAATAAGTCTCGGTCCTTGCAGTGAAAGAGGGCGACCCATTTCGTTTGCTCGCGCAGATCATTGAGGACGGTGTTGTACTTCTGAGTGGAGATCCATACGTTTTGCCCCGCATGGCGGCCAGAAAATGCGATCTCAGAGAGAGTGTCCTTCTTTTTGGTCATCGCCGCCTTGGCCAAGCAGTCGTCAATCACGTATAGGATGGGCTCTCCCTGGAATCTTTGGTAGAAGCCACGCAGCCAATCTTGAAGCCTGTCGCCGGGGTCAACGACATATACCTCAGGGTCTGTCCATATCCACGGGCGCCGCTGATAAGTCTCGTTGTGTCGCACAGTGGGACTTAGGATCACAATGTGACGAAAGGCATCGCGGTAGGACACCTCGAGCAAGTCGAGGATGAAAACCGTTTTTCCGCATCCTGTCTGCCCACATATTATGGCAGAGTGGGCATCACAAACTTTATTGTTATTTAAATCTTTAGATTTAGTATAGTGCTGAGACGTATCGACCATCTTCAATGTTGAGTTGCGGGTCTGTGATTATATATAAGTACACGTTCAATGGCCCAGCTCCATCAGCCTCTTTGGTTATCTGGATCGTCACACCCTCGCTAGCGTTCTCAACTTGGCGTCCACTACCGTGCATTTGGTCGTCGTCGCTGACTCGCATGTCTAGCCATAACGCGTATTTGGTAGTCAGGAACTGCGCGAGGGAGACGTCCGAGAGCTGCAGGTCTTTTGCAACCGCGGCAACCTCCGGGGAGCGCTTAGAGCCGGCAGCAAACTGCTTTCTGACTTCGTCCCACTGCTGGTGCGCGCGAAGACCATGGCTGTATAGTTGATTGGAGACTCCCTCGATCGTCACCTCTACCTTTGTGATTTTGAGATTATACAATTTGTCCGTTTTTCTAACCCCGAGCGCGAACCGACCCTCCTCGAACAGCATCAGTATACCATTCATCGAGCGGGCGGGTACGTTGACGTTAATATTCCACAATGTGTCGCTTTTGTCTTTCGTCATCTTGCGGTGGCGAAGAACTCGGTCGTAAAGTATGGCAACGCGCCCGGCGTACTGGGATCTGATCAATCGCGCGAGTTCGGGCATCGTGACCATGTCGTACTCCAACGAAACATTGTCGATCGTATACGTCGATGTCATGTCGGTGGCTATGAGAACTCGGCCGTAGTCGTTGAACGTTAGTTCGTATTCGAGGCGGTCAGCCAAAGCGCTCTGATAGTAAGGCATGTGACTCTCCGGCAACTCAAAGTCGAGCAGGATGTAGAAGCTGTTGCCGTAAGCGGCCGCGATCGCGTTGAGGCTCGCGACGTTATTTGCCTTGTTACCAGCCCCGATTCTAAGTCTGGTTACGTTCTTATTTTTGCTGGTGTTAATACCCTGATAGACCGCATTTTCACGCTCTTGCGCCGTCTTACACAGGTCCTGGTAGCAATGGTAGACGTCGCTGTCGTCGATCGACATCACCTCATTACCAGAAATCTTTATCATGGTCTTCTTGACGATTGCGCGACCCAGGTTCTGAACGACGGTTCGGTCCACGTCCGTCGACGTCAGCGAAATGGTGAAAGCGAGGCGAACAGTCCCCGACACAATGACGTCGCTAGCTCCGAGGTTGGGGAAGCGGGCCAAGAGCTGCTGGTTCTGGTCGATCGTCGATGGGTTGTTCGTAATAACGACGCTCTGTCTCACATGCGGTATGGATTGATTTTGCGGCCGTATTGACTCGAAGACATATTTTCAGTGAAACTAAATACGCTATTAAAGCCGTATGTTTTTTCTTTAATACATCGTTAAAGATGGATGATTTTGGCACAGAAGAATTCGATCACACTACGGGTGATCGAGACGATGACATCGATGATAATGACCTCGATGATTTATAGACGCGATAGGGAATCCACCCGGCGAGGAAATAGGTGGCGCTACCGTTGGTCAAAGTCGGGATTTACTCGAGTCAGCTGTAAACGACTACTACATCAGTTTTGCAGAAAAAGGTCTGGTCCCGTCTGTCGGACGTGACTACTCCAAGTTCGAAGTGGATCAGCGTGGTAGGTTGCGACTACGATCAGCACCAAACTGTCCCGATCATCAACACAAATACCAGAAAACCTCTAGCGCTGAACACCATTGCCGGAAGAAACCGGGGCGGTGGCCAAATCATAAGGAACGAACTAGGATTCCCAGATTGGAAGCCTGGTAACAAAAGTATGCCGGCCCGCGCTGTAGAGGCCCTACAGTCTACCGACGAAACGATGGCGAAGACGGCCGCCGTGATAGAAACTGCCGATATCAGCGATATCCCTCGAGTAGCCACCGACGCCATTCGCACGATGGAGACCACGTTCAGCAAAAACGAAATACTCAATCTCGATCAAGGGTCGAACTATGACCCACCGTTACCTCTTCGCGAACTCCGGGGATTCGATAAGGCTCTACAAAAGGTCCGGGGTGAACTGGTCGTTAACCTCTCCAAAGGGCGCTGGATGAACATATCGCGCTAGAAGAAAGAAAACTTGGGGAAGTCACCGATGGTGATAGAGAATCTACCGAGCGGATCACCGAACGACTGCGGTCGTTGCGGGATGAAAGAGAAGCTCGCTTGGAGGCTGCATCGGCTAACCGTGAGGCTCTCCGCACACAAATAAGTCGAATCCGCGAAACAATCTCGAGGGTTTTGCACGAGGAGACGACACTCGGTGAGCGTCTTCGCACTCTGTTCAGAGAGCAGGGCGTCACGATAGTAAGCATCCTCGCAGCTCTCGGCATGACTATATCAACCATAGTTCTAACTATCGAGCTGCTCGTAGGCGGTGCGGCGGCTGCACTCGCGCCAGCACCCGCGCCAGCAACCGCGCCAGCACCCGCGCCAGCACCCGCTCCAGCACCCGCGCCAGCACCCGCGCCAGCACCCGCGCCATCCGGTGGAGCCAAAGAGTGGGCAAAAAAGCATCTAAAACCCCTCGCCAATCTCCTGGCTAAATTAGCCAGAAAGGCAGCTGCCGCGCTGCCTGGGCTGATCGGGAGTGTCGTCTCCTACTTGTTATCTATATTATCAAAAACAGCCGGATGGCTCGCCAAAAATACTTGGGCTTTAATTGTGGCGATCGCCGGTCTTCTACTATTATCCGCCGAGAGTTCCTAAGATCAAAGCGCGAGTAGTACGATCATCACGAGGGCGACGACGAGCCCTACTTTCTCCTCCTCGTGGGTTGTAGTGCCCGCTCTTGTTCCAATTCTTCCAATTTCAACATTGTTGATGATTGGATTGAGGGAACTGGTAAAACTTGATGGTGCACCCAATTCGTGAATTGGGGGTACGTGGGTGGTTGTATCCAATTCTTCCAATCGCGATTGGATTGGGGGTTTTATGAAATCGGTTCCACTTACAACTCCGCTCCGACCGTCTTCGGGGTGCGCTTGATGATATCCGTGTTCACGTTACCGTTGTGGCCGATTTTTTGATTGGCGGTGGCGATTACGATTTGATTATTGTAACCGTCAACCGGGTCGTCTCGTAGTATCATATTGCTCGGCGCCGTATACAGACCTATTCCACATACATAGTCTACTGGGGTGCTGGCATTCTGCAAAACGTCTTGATACCGCTTGATCGCCGCCGGGAGGTCCACCGGAGATGAGATGGTGTCCTCGACATTGGCCAAGAACTATTTTCGCGCGTCAAACGCCTTCACGTCTCCAATTATAGAACTGCGCGCTTGCGCCTGTGTGCCGAGGATGGCCCAGACGTATGTACGAATGGCGTCGTTGAGGCGAGTAACCACAGCCTGCGTGAACCCAGACCCTTATCTAACATAAATGTACCCCACGCGTCCTGGACCTCAGCAGGCTGATGTATGTAATCGGAGGTAACCAATTGCAGGATGAGACGCCGCAGTGCCAACCTCCAGACACTTCCGGCCCGAAGGTCATCGTCGCGGTGTCAAAATTCCCGGCGTTCCGACTGACGATGTGGTCGCCGGAGTGATCATGTCTAAAATCAGTCTGCGTCCAATTCCCGGACTGGCCCCGAATAAAACGTCCTCGAGGCCAGTGCTGCTAGGAAATGCTTTCTGTCTCCAGTCCGCGTCTTTTGAAACGTTAAATTCGTTACACAGTCTTTCGAACGCCCTATGGTAGTATGCGCTGGAAATGGGATTCCACCCGTCGTCTTGAGGTAGTGGAATACCTAGTTCTTTGATAATCATCATAATAATGTAGTACGCGTGAAAGTTGTAAACGGCACTCAAGAAGGGATCCTCCGCGACCAGATGGTCCTGAGAGGAAACACGGCATCCGGCTGTTGCGCACCATACGGCGAAGTTTAGCTGATTCTGCAAAAACTGCATCGGTGTTGCTTTCCACCCGTTCACTGCCTCCATGGTAGTAATCTTGGGCAACCTATATTGTTCAAAGAAGTCGGGGAAGTTGGTTTGAAAGCCTTTTCCGCCGCTAACTTAGATAGTGGGGTGCAGCAGCCGGGGAGCACCAGCCTTAGTGTCGTATACCCCGCCGACCAGATACTTTGCATTAGAATTAAAGCTAAATGTCTTGGTATCCATTGAAAGATATTATTATGTTTGCTACTATCACTAATGTTCAAAAAGAGAGTTGTGAACTTCAGAAGTCAATCGACAACTGCTGTGGAAAACGCCGGGTAGGCCTCAGATCAATCACCTTCACGGTTGGGTGGCAGAATGTGGGGAAGAGTGAAGGGTTTGGCTATGTGAAGGATGGACGCCAAGAAGGGTAAAGCTGCCTCCCGGACTGTGGAGTTTTAGACTCAAATATTTTGTCACTTCAGAGCTTGACGGTATAGTTAACCTCACAGTATCGAAGGCTACCGGGCTCACAACAATGACCATCGGCCCAGACAACCGGATAAGGATCTCCCCGACGTTGGGTACTCGACTCGGATTTAGAGAAACATACTCTGCAAAGAAAGGATTATTTGCCCCGGGTGAGTACGTCGGTGATAACCCGGTGGATTTTGTATTTACACAAACTCTCAAGGTGCACCTGGATCGGGTGAACACATCGTACAACACGGTAGACGGATCGCCCAGCACATTACTGAAAACCGTGCAATCCAGTGATTGTTTCTTTGGGGAGACTGTGACCTTAGACTTCCCATGCCCCGAGATGAAAGTTTTGGAATCGGGACATATCCACGAATTTACGGTCTCTATTATTGATGATACAGATACAAATTCAAAGAATCCGAGTAACAACCCAATCGAGATTGGAGCTCCAGACGGATCCAACCCCACAGGTGATTTTTTAACTACCGGAAAAAACATATCACTGATCAATAGAACTATATCGGCGGCCACGGACGAGATTCACAAGAGTCTACTATCACAACTTAGAATATATGCCCTGGCCGTGACTACACAAAGTCGTGAAGAAACACATGCAGAACTAAACGAACTAGGCGAAAAAATAACAGATTTATGGAAGCATGTGGGGTGTTGCGCGCAGAGCATCAAACGGATATTGAGAAAATCCGATCAGACCAGACGGCTCATGCGAAAGTATATGAGGAGTTACGCTTACGCTATGTAGATGAGATGGGCAGGGCTTATGCCGCGTTGCCGCACTTGGATTTCAGGGTGACGGAAATAGAGGGTAGGAAACGCACCATAACCGTTTGGGCTGAGAAGCGGGGGTCATTAAATGAGGGGGCGTATGAATATTCATTTGGTGCCAAAGCTAGCAATATATATGGGGGATACGTCATGACAGCTCCAGGTACGGTTCGGCGAATGGCGGTCTGTTCAGTTAATGCTAAGGGTAAACCTGTGGGCGCGGTCATCGTAAATCTCGTACTGGATGGGGAAGAACGGGCGGTTGGAGTCACTAAACTCGCTGGACAGAGTTCAGCGGTGGTTTTGTTCGCCGGTGACGATCCAATTAGACTTTCCGAAGGTAGTGTTATTAACTTTGTTACGAAAATCGCTGACCCAGCGAGTTCTTCCACTGTTGTGACATTGTTAATTGAACTAAATTTGTAAAATTTAAATATGAACGAGTCACCGCTTCCGAGCACGCTTCCAATTTTCAACCCCAATCCATCAACACTGTTGGAATTGGATGATATTGGTTTTGGCGAAAGAAGTTCAGATTTCAGGTTGGAAAATATTGTAGAGATGCAGGATATTCTAAAACAAGATGGGGAAACTCGGAAAATGAATGCTAACAGACATAGACGCGCGGCAAACATAGTGGAGGGGGCGAGCGCCGTGTTGGCAGCAATTTCTATAATGGGTGGGGCCGGAACAGCCGCATTATTGTCCACAGTCGTGGCAATTCCCATTGCACGGGGTTTGAGCGGGGTAGCCGCTGGGGCGGGGTTGTTATGTATGGCGTTTAGAGTAGTGGGGAGAAAATTCGAAAATAAAAGTAGAAAGCACGACAAAATATCGGTTCTCGCAAGGTCTAAGAAAAATAGCATCGACGTTATCGTGTCCAAAGCGTTGGCCGATAACAATATATCAGATGCTGAATTTGAGTCGGTGGTGGAGGAGATATCTCGATATGAGGATTTAAAAAATA
Source organism: Conchocele bisecta (assembly GCA_029237695.1). Taxonomy (NCBI): domain Eukaryota; kingdom Metazoa; phylum Mollusca; class Bivalvia; order Lucinida; family Thyasiridae; genus Conchocele; species Conchocele bisecta. Next base: position 96,598,221 of record CM055274.1, read on the forward strand.
CTAAGGCGCGCGCCACCCTTCACAAGATTGAGAATACTGATTGGGATACATTTAGGTTAAAACTGGGAGATAAAGTGGGGGGGGGAAGTTACAACACCCACTGACCACCATACATTTCTATAACCGCAAACTGTCAATACCAGGAAGTAATCGTGTTACAGTCACCTCTCTTATATATAGCGTATCTCGATAGCTTGTCGCCTGTGGTTAAACCAATACACGCCAATCGCTATTGGAGAAATACAATGGCGACTGTTTTGGTGGTTGTGTGTGTTGAAACTTAAATCAATACACACCGTGGCCTCGATAAGGTGAAATACACTCGGCTAAATAAAATATCGGGCGTGTTTATTCACTGAGCGCTGTATCTGTTAAGCTGTTTAGACATGCAGCGGTCGGATAGGAACACCATTGCTAAGGTAAACAACCGGCATGACAACGGTGGTCGGATGGGAACGGTGTGTTTAACATTGAGAAAATATCGGTTATATCTTTCTGCCCCGCCATACGGGACATAAATCAGTCCCCAAAGTGTGTTGGTTTCGGCTACTATTTCAGGTTAAACAAGCAAAACCTATAGGTAAACCAAAGTTTGATATGAAGCCATATATTTGTCTGGATTGTGGCAGAGAATCTGCGACATCGCGCGGATTGGGGGTACACATGCGAAATGCTTCGTGTAGACCCACCAAAGTCTTGTGCGAATGGTGTGGAAAATCAATGGCTAGCCGGCCAACCGTAAAGATACATAAACTCATGGCATGCCAAGGGGTTCCTGCAGAAATTAAATGCAATATCAGAAAAACATAGAACGCGGGCAAAAGGCTACGAAATCGATTTTTAATCTCTAACCACCAATTTATAGGACTTTTTTACACTCCTATAAATCAGTTATAGACCTTATATTAGAAAAAGGACTTTCCTTTTTTTGTGGTAGGTGGGACTGTATTCAGCACCGATAAGACCCTCCAACCTAGGTGGTATCATTTCCATCCCCACTATACTACTAATGGACATTTCTATTTATTCTCTGTATTTATTTTTTGATGTGCAATGATCACACTTTATAATCTGTCGAAAATATTTTATTTTTTTGAGGTGACGCATTTAATTAGTATAAATAATTAAAAAATATCACGCCTCATTTGCATATGAAAATAGCCTGATACCACCGCGCGTCACTATCAGTAAAATAAACATTAATAAATGATTATATCTGTATAGCGGGCACTCGCATTTTTTAGAACTGGTGAAATTGTGACACATTTTTACACTTGTTTAATTTCTATAAAGAACGTAGTGTGCCTATTGAGTGGACATGTACCTTTATGTCAAATATAAATATACGGCAAGGTAAACGAAATTGATGGAATATGGTAATAACATGTACGGCACAATGCCAACGTCAGTATTATTAAATATGTGCACTTGCCTGTGTTACACATGGGTGGCGAATAACCCGCCGCGCATCCTCCAGCGCACCTCCCGTCAGTTGCACCACATTGTGTGTCCCCGAAACATTTCCCACATGTACCCGTGCAGTTCATACCATAGGTATGCGACGGACATACTGCAATATACAATACAGAAGCTTTTATTTCAACTGTACTTTTAAAATCCTTTTACACAACTAGCCATTGTCTGATCCACATACATTAACGCTGGCCTAGGGTGGCGTAGTGACGTTATTCGTCACGTTGTTACGGCAGTAGCCAGTGGTATTCAAGGCGCGGCTGTTCAAAATGGCACAAATCGCCTGTCCGGTGTCAAATTTAATAACATATTTGAGATAAGCCAACAATGTCATGTTGTACTTAAAAAGGTGTAGATATCTCAATAAAATAAAATATTTACATAATTTACGATATTTACCGTAAATGTCGTCGAAGTTGACGAAATGTTCAGAGCAAATGCGGAATAGTATTATGTATCTGCTATGAACATTTCGTCAGCTTTCTACATTATCTACAAGATAGATTATAACAATTTCCAATAACCTCCAAATGGAAGCACATTTAATACACATTGTTTTAAAGTCACTATATTTATTAAATGTTCGACCAGATGGTCTTTATCGAAATAGTGTGAAACTGTATTGGCAGTCCTTTGTGACGTCCTTATCGTAGCAGTACACCGGATGTTATGAGCCAGACGTCATGAGGTCGCGCGAACATAGGCCGTACGTCAAATCGCAAAACCACGATACACCATTTGTGTATGATGATTCCGCTATCCGACTCGCAGCCCCGACGTCAAAACCATCTCATGACACCCGATACCAGAAACACGAATATTGCAAATATTCGCGTTTCCAGCGATGCCGCATGTGGTAAACCAGGAGAGCGATTGACGCCGCTACCATATGTAGTACAAGCAAAAATCTTTCAACTCGACGCCATGACGTCCGGCTCATAACACCCGGTTTACTGCTACAATACGGACGTCATATAGGAATGCCAATACAGTTTGACACTATTTTGATGAAGAACATGTGATCGAAAACTTAATAAAAAGAGTGACTTTAAAACAATGTATATTATCACAGTTTCTGTAAATATGTTTCAGGTAAAATCTTCTTTCGTACAAAGTCACGTGGCTTGTCTCATTTAGACGAGATAAATGTTATAAAAACAATGGAAAACTATGTAAATTATAACTAAACTGTAAATCCGGCAAGTATAACTGAACTTTGTGTCCAACCATTCATTGGGATGGTTAATATACACGGTCAAGTGACCAATACTCCAGAAACGTTTCGTAGCCACTTGTCATATGACATGTTTCTTCATCACCAAACGAATGTAGGCAAATACACTCTTAAATACTATACGCTGACTGAGCTCCAGATAAGCTGCATATTGGCTATTTTACGCACTTATGTTAGCAGACTACGCATCTCTTATCAAAAGTGGGAGTACACCAATGAGTGTTTGCTTTTCGCATCTCAACAAAGTGAATATTTAAATTTATTTTACTTTTTATAATTTATTCCGTATTCAATAAGAAAGAAAATCGATAATGTATTTGTAAAAGTAAAATACGGATTTAATTTGAAATCTGGGCGTTATGCTACTGGTTATACTACTATTTAGATATAAACTTATCTGTAGCCCTTTACACACCAAGATGGCAGGTCCGTTCGTATTGAGTAAACCGACATGGTTACGTTGGACGCCACACTGTTCAGTGAAAGGTGTGACAAATATATGTTACTGATACATGTTTAGCAAACATGCCAAATTATGTTAAAACAAATTGTCTCCCTAGCATCATCACATTTTCTGATACTATGTACTTGAATTATATAGCGCATGTTTTTGGAAAGAGAAAACCCACATAATGTATACCCGAGATATATTCTGAGACACAGTGATTTTAAAGGTCTGATGACAGATATTATTGTATATTTGCAAAGATGAGATGAAAACAAAATATATGATCACACCCGGCGCTACAGGTCCCGTCACTCTTGTTACATATCGCCCCGTGTAGGCAATGTCCGCAGCGGCAAGCGCAATTTACTCCATGTGAGTAATCACTGCATTCTGAAACACAGACGCAGCTTTCAATTGGTGATATGTGGATGCGACTAGAAAGATGGGGGTTATGTAAGTAGTAACATGTTTAGCTCACTCAATACAACACTAATGATTTGCCATGCAAATAATTTTATATGGAAATCAACAAGTGCAAAAACATTAGGCATTACTTTTTCAAATGATAATAACAATATACACGAACTAAACCTTACTCCGAAGATACAAGAGTTCGTCAAAAGTCTTGAGACATGGACAAAAAGAAAAATACGTTTATGACGATAAAAACATTTGCTCTACCGAAACTGATATATCAATTAACAGCCTTACCTAACCCACCAGACAGAATAATTAAAATAATTAAAAATAAATTGTTAGATTTTCTCTGGGATGGCAAACCCGATCAAATAAAGCGGAACACAATAATTCAAACATATGAACACGGGGGTTTAAAGATGGTCGATATAGACAGTTTTATAAAAGTGATAAAAGCATCATGGGTAAAAAGAATATGTGATGATAAAAACCATGGCCAGTTTAAACTGAACACACAGAAACTTGATTCATTTGGTGGGAAACTAATTTTCGAATGCAATATGAAACCACAGGATATAAAACACATATGTAAAGAACATACTTTCCTATTCAATGTTTTGGCATCATGGGCTAACATCAATTTCTCAGAAAAAAAACGAAAGTATATCAAAAACAATTATATGGAATAATTCTAATATAAAGTATCAACACAAAACAATATACATCAAATCTTGGCACGAAAAGGGTATCAAATTTATAGAACAGTTATATGATTATAGAGTAAACAGATTTGTCGGTCTTAATGATTTTGCGGAAATGTATAATATAAGGGCAGATGATTTTATCAAATACCAAGGTTTAGTAAATAATATTAATCTGCAATGGAAAGAAACAATTAAAAGAGAAAACATAAATACCGTACAAACTCTGAAACCTATTTTACAAAAAGTACAGACAAGCAAGGGAGTAAATAAACTTCTATACACTATACAAACAAATAAAAAAAAACATAAAATCAATAAAATCAGAGCAGAAATGGACGAACGAATTTCCCGATTTTACTTTCGAATGGAAAAATATATACACAACTTTTTGTATGCAATTTACAATAGATACCACACTACGGAATGTTCAGTATAAATATTTAATGAGAATCATAGGCACAACTAAATTATTACTTAATTGTGGCATGGTACCAAGTAGTTTATGTGATTTTTGCAGCATGAATGTGGAAAATTTAAAACATTTATTCTGGGAATGCCCAAACGTACAACATGTATGGTCACAACTAAGAACATTCTTAAATGAAAGAGGTGTGGTTTACGCAGTGAATTTTAATACGATTTCATTTGGTGTAAACCAAACAAATCTTATCGCTAAACAATTTAACTTCATTTTCATACTTACACACTATTTCTTGATTAAATGTAAATATGAAAAACAAGAATTGTCATTTAATTTGTTCATGTAATATTTGAAAAGACGAATCAATATTGAAAAAGAAATTGCCACAATGAAAGACAAGCTAGATCTACATATAATAACTTTTAACACCCACGAAAGAATTATTAATAAAATAAAAACTGTTAACACCCACTAAAGAATTATTAATAAAATAAAAAGACGATCAATATGTACAAGGTACCAAGCGTAGCAAAGTTAATTACATGCTTATTAACAATATATGTCAACTATATTATATTATTGACATAAACGTTATAAATCACATGTATTACGAATTACGAGAACAGAAGGCAGACCTCTTTATCTTTTTTCTCTTTTCTATAACTCTCTTCATAAAAAACTCTTCTTAAATAAGCGCAGTTTCTAAATACATTATGTATGCTCTTTTCTAGTGACATGTCATGTGATTTCAACTATGTTTTGTTATACAATATGTACATGATACATGATGTATTTAAAAATTGAAAATAAACCATTTAATAAAAAAAACAAAAACATGTGTAGCTCTTTTTTATTTCAGCACCACAAAAGTAATATTACATATACTCGTAGCTGTAATATTGCCAGTTTTAAATGTCAGCGATCATGATCGCATGAAGTGATTGTTTGCGAATGTATAATGAAATACTATGCATAGTTTGTGAGATATGGAAATTTTGAAGTTTGGAATGTTAGGGCCCTATAATTTTCGCCATTTCTGTCTGTCTGATCGACTGTCTGTCCGTCCGTTTATTTTTTGAAAGTTTTTGTAAGAGTTTCTCAAATCCCCTATGATGTATATTTACCTTCAGCTAATATCTTCCTATTGCACACATGCATTACTTATTAACTATACGTCATTCCACATTAATACACTCCCTCGCTACTGATCGTACGTCTGTCTGTTTATGTATTTGAACGTTTTTGTAACGGTTTCTCAAATTACCTATAATTTGTGTTTGCCTTCAGCTAATACCTTCATATTGCAAACATGCATTACTTAGTAACTATACAATGTTATTACTTATATATCAATTTTTGCCTAGAAATTACCTGTATTTCCATACAGCAATAACATACATAGTCCAGGCTGATACGGCGTGTTTTCCAGTCTGATACTGAAACTTCTAGTCTGATACTGCCATTTCTAGTCTGATACCATCGTTACTAGTCTGATACCGCCGTTTCCAGGCCGATACCATGTCTCGCGCTCATATTAAACCAGTTCCTTTGTGCATGCGCATTGCGTATGTTTACTTTATCAGCTGCGTAAATTTTGACAGATGCCGGGAATTTAAATGTGTAGGCTCTGTATTTCATCATTCAATCATGGATAACGGTATATATTTTAATATAGGATTATCACAACTGCCGGATGATTGATATTGAAATTGATATCTAAGTAATCTAAGTAATAAAGACGTTAATACGTGTCTTGTTTGATATCGGCCTAGGTATCGTCCCTCGGCAACTTGGTATCAGCCTTCGACCTTCGGTTTATGGCTGATACCAAGTTGCCGCGGGCCGATACCTAGGCCGATATCAAGCAAGCCACGTATTAACCTGTAAGTGTCGGCTACTTCTGCGTACCTAAGGCTTTCCAAACAAATTTATATGGCATTACCATCTCCATATTCAGTCAAACTTTCCTGAATATTCAACGCATTTCAAAGACGTTTGTACAGGTAAAATATCATAACGTTCTGACGTCAGTAAGTGACGTAAATTGTGTGATATCACATGCGTGTTGCAACGTCACATTTGTTTCTGCTAATACTGCGCATCTGGTAGAGTACACAAAATGGCGAGCAGCATACGGATCAGCATAGCAGAATTGGTATTAAACTTGAAGCAGAACTATCCAGTGACATCATGTCAGGTTAGTTTCTTCGTTTAACAGTTAATTTACGTAAATAAGACAAATATTCCATCAGCAGGGTCTGAGGATGTTACACATTTTGACTATATTCGGAATAACTTTTTACCAAACTATCGGAATGTGATAAAATTGTGCCACAGTGTCGCAATTAATCAGCTTGTTTATTCCAAAATCCACATAGTTCATTATGACGTACGTATTGTTAAATTTTACGTGAATTGCGCATTAGCCGAAATGACAGGTATATCATTTCACATTAATACAATTACCCTCGCTACTGATCGTATGTCCGTCCGTCTGTCTGTTTATTTATTTGAAAGTTTTTGTAACAGTTTCTCACATCACCTATATTTTCTGTTTGCCTTCAGCTAATATCTTCATATTGCACAAATGCATTACTTACTAACGATACATCCTTCCACATTAATAAAAAATACCCTCACTACTGTTCTTACGTCCGTCCGTCTGTCTGTTTATTTATTTGAAAGTTTTTGTAACAGTTTCTCACATCACCTTTTATTTCTGTTTGCCTTCAGCTAATATCTTCATATTGCACACATGCATTACTTAATAACGATACATCCTTCCACATTAATAAAAAATACACTCTCTACTGATGTTAACGCCGTCCGTCTGTCTGTTTATTTATTTGAATGTTTTTTAACAGTTTCTCAAATCACCTATAATTTCTGTTTGCCATTAGCTAATAATCTTCATATTTCATAATTGCATTACTTAGTAGCTATACATCATTCCGCATTAATACAATTACCCTCGCTACTGATCGCACGTTCATCCGTCCGTCTGTCTGTTTATTTATTTGAAAGTGTGTGTGACAGTTTCTCAAATCACCTTTCTGTTTGCCTTCGGCTAATATCTTCATATTGCACACATGCATTACTTAGTAACGATACATCCTTCCACATTAATACAATTAGCTTCGCTACTGATCGTACATATGGGTCCTACGTGCGTCGACAGACCACATGTTCTAGTTTTGTTTTGTTATCGACTCGATATAGGGTAAGTTAGTCAATACAGTTACGAACATCATCTGGTTCGGAGTACATACAAGTAACGTACCTGATTGACACAGTGGCGGGTTGTAACCTATACAGGCGTGGAATACATATAAGTAACGTATATGACTGGCACACCGGCTGTTGTAACCGATACAGCCTTGGGATACATACAAGTAACGTACGGACTGGCAAAATGGCGGTTTGTAACCGATATTGCCGTGGGATACATACAAGTAACGTACCTAACTGACACAATGGCTGTTCGTACCCAATACAGCCGTGGGATAAATACAAGTAACGTACCTGACTAACACAATAGCTGTTTGTGAGCGATGCAGCCGTGTGATACATACAAGTAACGTACCTGACTGGCATAATGGCGGTTTGTAACCGATACAGCCGTGGGATACATACACGTAACGTACCTGACTGGCACAATGGCGGTTTGTAACATATACAGCCGTGTGCAAGTAACGTACCTAGCAGACACAATGGCTGTTCGTACCCAATACAGTCGTGGGATACATACAAGTAGCGTACCGGACTCGCATAATGGCTGTTTGTAACCGATGCAGCCGTGGAATATATACAAGTAACGTACGTAACTGGTACAATATCCGTTTTTGCCGGATACAGCCGTGGTATACGTGCAAGTGACGTACCTGACTGACAGTGGCTGTTTGTACTCGATACACACGTGAAATACAAACAAGTAACGTACCTGACTGATACAATGGGGTTTGTAACCGATACAGCCGTGTAATACATGCAAGTAATGTACCTAACTGGCACAATGGCCGTTTGTACTCGATACACACGTGGAATACATACAAATAGCGTACCTGACTGGCATAATGGCGGTTTGTAACCGATACAGCCGTGGGATACATACAAGTAAGATACCAGACTGGCACAGTGACCGTTCTTACCTGATACAGTCGTTGGATACATACAATTAACGTATCTGTCTGACACAACGGCTGTTTGTAATCTATACAGCCGTGGGATACATACAAGTAACGTACCTGACTGGCACAATGGATGTTTGTAACCGATACAGTCGTGGCATACATGCAAGTAACGTACCTGACTAATAAAGTGGCGTTTTGTTACATATACAGCGGTGGTATACATGCAAGTAACGTACCTGACTGGCACAATGGCCGTTTGTTACCGATACAGCCGTGGGATACATACAAGTAACGTACCTGACTGGCTAAATTGCGGTTTGTAACCGATATAGCCGTGGGATACATACAAGTAACGTACCTGGCAGGCACAATGTCGGTTTGTAACCTATACAGCCGTGGCATACATACAAGTAATGTACCTGACTGGCTCAATGGCAGTTTGTAACCAATACAGTCGTGGTATACATGCAAGTAACGTACCTGACTGGCACAATGGCCGTTTGTAACCGATACAGCCGTGGTATGCATGCAAGTAACGTACCTAACTGACACAATGGCGATTTGTAACCGATACAGCCGTGTGATACATACAAGTAACGTACCTGACTGGCATAATGGCGGTCTGTAACCGATACAGTCGTGGGATACATACAAGTAATGTACCTAACGGCTGGCTGAACATTATCGATCTAGTATGTTTCATAAATTCATTAAAAGCAAGTTGGGTTAAATAAAACGTCTAACAAATGATACAAGCAAATCAGTGGAAAATAGTGTATACTAATTATTTACATAAATTTGGTTGTACGAATATATTTGAAGGAAACTTCCACGAATTCGATGCAAATATTTATGATATATCAAATATCAATAACTAAATTAGTCTGAAAATCCAGTGAACATTTCAAAGCAAGTCATGTGGAACAATCCTAAATTAAATGGTAATGTACATACATTTTATTACACAGATTGGAATGAACGGGGAATAAAATACATAGTCGAAGATGACATTCAGTCTGCTGGAAAGGAACATGATGAATGGTCAAAGGGAAACATATGTAACTACATGGTATTCACATCGTGTGACAATGTATAAATGCAAATGCATGATAGTTTGGCACGCATGTTGAATATGCATGTATTTTCTAGTGAATAAATACATACTTCACCACTGTTTGACGTCTTGTGATAAATATTATGTTGTATTATAATGTATGCTCAAGGGCCAGTAGGCCTATTGCTGAGGAAACATTACCAATACAATACATAGAACATATATACGATTATATACTGAGAAAAAAAACTTTACCGTCATTAATGTGTAATAACTGTTATTGCTACGTGTATATACACGCTACCTGTGTCAAAATGTCGGTCAAGAGTGCCCCTACCTTGTGTGCATCTGATTTGTTATCATCGGATAATGCATAATGATCGAATCGTCAGAAAGTCGTTTCGAGCCATTTCCACGTGCTCATGCTCAATGTATGGACAATTCGGTTTGGCCTACCTGAGCAGACAAGTCATTCGGTACAAATTCCAAAACATACACACATTTGTTTGACAGATATGCCGCGTTTATCACAAACACAAAGAAATCAGGCAATTTGGATGTTGGAGCTGGCGTTGCTCCCGTTGCCGTCAGTAAAGTGTTTGGTTGCAGCCGCATAACCATTTTCAATTTAATTACGCGTATTCAGGAAACTGGGGATGTGGCAGGGCGACCACGTGTTAGAACGCTGCGTCAAGATCGGAAAATCCGTATTTACGCGATAGGTTCCAGCCGGCAACCGTTATGGCACGCCAATACCGAGTGTCCGGGCAGACGATACGTAATCGTCTAAGACGCCAGGTACGAAATGTAAGTGCGTACAGACCATACACTGGAAGTATTTTGACGAATCGTCATCACCGTGCCAGACTGCAAAAGGCGAGGCGTCACCGTCACTGGGGGTGGTGGCGTAATGGTCTGGGGAGGGATTATGGGAGGACGTAAAACAAGACTCATTGTCATTCGTGAAAACATGAATGCCGCTCGCTACATAAAATAAATTCTTACTGCAGAGGCGATCCCTTTTCTGCAGAGACACGGCCCAGGAACATTCCAACAGGAAAATGCGCGTCCGCATACGGCTCTCGTCACTCGAAACCATTTGACCGCTAGCAACATCAACGTTTTGCCGTGGTCAGCTGTCTTCCCAGACTTGAATCCCATATAACACATATGGGATTAGCTGGGGAGACGTGTGCGACAACGGCATATGCCGAACAATGTGAACGAGCTGGCCAACTCACTAGTCAGGGAATGGAACGCTATTCCCAACGCCGTGGTCCAAAATTACGCCAATTCCATGCAACGCCGCGTCAACGCACTAATAAACGCCCGTGGTGGACACAACAGATATTAAATAGATATTAGTTAAATTTCGACCTAACGGACAACATTATTTGATCGCTAACATGAACCAGAAATGCAAAGCGATTTTTTTTAAACTTGTGTTTTTTCAGTGTTGCACCTTGTTTCCTTAATCATACTTTTTCGAGTATGCTATCAAGTTTCATATTTCCAACAACAGCAATGCGGATGTATCGCCAAATGGTCACTTGACATATACATATCAACATCATTGATGTATCCCTTGAAATGACATAGGTATGAACAAAATAGGTGCAGTAAAGTTTCTTGTTTCGCTCAGTGTATAACCAAAACCTTTTATGACTTTACAAATACAAGTATAAAACAATTATATAATGCTAATAACAATTTTAATCCAGTATACCACAAGCTTGGCGTGCACGACTAAAGAATGAGACAATAAACATCCAAAATATTACTTCACCCCTTTTAATAAAAGTGCAATCTTCCAAACAATGTAATAAAATGTTATATACCATTTTCCTTAGTAAAAATAGTAATGTTTTTTTCAGAGCTCGGACTAAATGGAATGCAGAGTTTGTAGAAGCAACTATTACTTGGAAAATTGTAAATACACAGTAATTTAGAAGCACTAATTGTTCAAAACATAGGAATTTCCAGTATAAATACTTGATGAAAATTATTGCCACGAACGATTATTTATATAAATGCGGTATTGTAAATTCTGATTTATGCAGTATGGCACCAGAAACAAACAAGCACTTATTTTGGGAATGCCACAAAGTCAGCAATTTTAGTCTCTGCTAAGCACGTTTATACATGATAACGGTAGAAATTTTACATTGGATTGGAAATAGATCAGTTTAGGGCAGTATGAAACAGAAAATATATTCTTGAACATTTGTATTATTATAGGAAAGTTCTTCATTTATGGATGTTAATTAAGAAATACTGAACCGACTTTCTCAGCTTTTAAGAACGATTTAAAAAAAAAACACTAAAGAGCATGAACATCAAATAGCAGTAAATAGAAACAAAGCTGATATACACAATAGAAAATGGAATGATTTACCGCTAGACTAACTTATTTATTCTCGCATTCTTTTCCTTAAACTATTTAACCCAACACAAAATAATGCAAACATATGATCATGCTGCTCGTACTTATCCAATTAAACTGTTTTTTTATTCTATTGGTGCATTATTTCCCCCTTCCTCTAGTTGTTTTTTCTCTCTATTTTTAATTGATAACTATTATTTTTGTATTTTCATTTCTTTTCTTTATAAAAATACAATTGCCGTTTGGACCAGATATAGCCATGTGATACATACAAGAAACGTATATGACTGGCACAATGGCTGTTTGGACCCGATACAGTTGTGGAATACATAAAAGTAACGTACCCAACTGGCATAATGACCGTTTATAACCGATACAGACTTGGGATACATACAAGTAACGTACCCGACTGGCACAATGGCGGTTTGTAACCGATACTGCCGTGGGATACATACAGGTAACGTATCTGACTGAGAAAATGGCGGTTTGTAACCGATGTTGCCGTGGAATACATACAAGTAACGTAGGTGACTGACACAATGACAGTTTGTAACGATACAGCCGTCAGATACATACAAGTAACGTACCTGACTGACACAATGGTGGTTTGTAACGATACAGCCGTGCAATACATGCAAGTAACGTAACTGACTGACACAATGGCGGTTTGTAAAGATACAGCCGTCGGATACATACAAGTAACGTACCAGACTGACACAATGTCGGTTTGTAACGATACAGCCGTCTGATACATACAAGTAACGTACCTGGCTGACACAATCGCGGTTTGTAACTATACAGCCGTCGGATACATACAAGTAACGTACCCGAGTGACACAATGGCGGTTTGTAACGATAAAACCGTCTGATACATACAAGTAACGTACCTGGCTGACACAATCGCGGTTTCTAACGATGCAGCCGTCGGATAGATACAAGTAATGTACCTGACTGACACAATGGCGGTTTGTAACGATACAGCCGTCGGATACATACAAGTAACGTACGTGACTGACACAATGGCGGTTTCTAACGATACAGCCGTCGGATACATACAAGTAACATACCTGGCTGACACAATGGCGGTTTCTAACAATGCAGCCGTCGGATACATATACGTAATGTACCTGACTGACACAATGGCGGTTTGCAACGATACAGCCGTCGGATACATACAAGTGACGTACATGGCTGACACAATTGGGGTTTCTAACGATATAGCCGTCGGATACATACAAAAAACGTACCTGATTGACACAATGGCGGTTTGTCACGATACAGCCGTCGGATACATACAAGTAACGTGCCTGATTGACACAATGGCGGTTTGTAAAGATACAGCCGTCGGATACATAGAAGTAACGTACCTGGCTGATACAATTGCTGTTTCTAACGATATTGCCGTGGGATACATACAAGTAACGTACCTGACCTACACAATGGCGGTTTCTAACGATTCGGCCGTCGGATACACAAAAGTAATGTACCTGACTAACACAATTGCTGTTTCTAACGCTATTGCCGTAGGATACATACAAGTAACGTACATGACCTACACAATGTCGGTTTGTGACTATACAGCCGTCGGATACATACAGGTAACGTACCTGGCTGACAGAATTGCGGTTTCTAACGATTTTGCCGTCGGATACATACAAGTAACGTACCTGACTGACACAATGGCGGTTTGTAACGAAGCAGCCGTCGGATACATACCAGTAACGTACCTGACTGATACAAAGGCGGTTTGTAACGATACAGCCGTCGGATACATACAAGTAACATACCTGGCTGACACAATGGCGGTTTCTAACGATGCAGCCGTCGGATACATACACGTAATGTACCTGACTGACACAATGGCGGTTTGCAACGATACAGCCGTCGGATACATACAAGTAACGTACATGGCTGACACAATTGGGGTTTCTAACGATATAGCCGTCGGATACATACAAAAAACGTACCTGATTGAGACAATGGCGGTTTGTAACGATACAGCCGTCGGATACATACAAGTAACGTGCCTGATTGACACAATGGCGGTTTGTAAAGATACAGCCGTCGGATACATACAAGTAACGTACATGAGTGACACAATGGCGGTTTGTAACGGTACAACCGTCGGATACATACAAGTAACGTACATGACTGACAAAATCGCGGTTTCTAACGATACAACCGTCGGATACATACAAGTAACGTACCTGGCTGACACAATTGCTGTTTCTAACGATATTGCCGTCGGATACATACAAGTAACGTACCTGACCTACACAATGGCGGTTTCTAACGATTCAGCCGTCGGATACATACAAGTAACGTACGTGCCTGACACAATGGCGGTTTCTAACGATACAGCCGTCGGATACATACAAGTAACATACCTGGCTGACACAATGGCGGTTTTTAACGATGCAGCCGTCGGATACATACACGTAATGTACCTGACTGACACAATGGCGGTTTGCAACGATACAGCCGTCGGATACATACAAGTAACGTACATGGCTGACACAATTGGGGTTTCTAACGATATAGCCGTCGGATACATACAAAAAACGTACATGATTGACACAATGGCGGTTTGTCACGATACAGCCGTCGGATACATACAAGTAACGTGCCTGATTGACACAATGGCGGTTTGTAAAGATACAGCCGTCGGATACATACAAGTAACGTAACTGGCTGACACAATTGCTGTTTCTAACGATATTACCGTCGGATACATACAAGTAACGTACCTGACCTACACAATGGCGGTTTCTAACGATTCAGCCGTCGGATAAACACAAGTAATGTACCTGACAAACACGATGGCGGTTTGTAACGATACAGCCGTCGGATACATACAAGTAACGTATCTGGCTGACACAATTGCTGTTTCTAACGCTATTGCCGTCGGATACATACAAGTAACGTACCTGACCTACACAATGTCGGTTTGTGACTATACAGCCGTCGGATACATACAAGTAACGTACCTGGCTAACAGAATTGCGGTTTTTAACGATTTTGCCGTCGGATACATACAAGTAACGTACCTGACTGACACAATGGCGGTTTGTAACGAAACAGCCGTCGGATACAGACAAGTAACGTACCTGACTGATACAAAGGCGGTTTGTAACGATACTGCCGTCGGATACATACAAGTAACGTACCTGACTGACACAATGGCGGTTTCTAATGATACAGCCGTCGGATACATACAAGTAACATACCTGGCTGACACAATGGCGGTTTCTAACGATGCAGCCGTCGGATACATACACCTAATGTACCTAGCTGACACAATGGCGGTTTGCAACGATACAGCCGTCGGATACATACAAGTAACGTACATGGCTGACACAATTGGGGTTTCTAACGATATAGCCGTCGGATACATACAAAAAACGTACCCGATTGAGACAATGGCGGTTTGTAACGATACAGCCGTCGGATACATACAAGTAACGTGCCTGATTGACACAATGGCGGTTTGTAAAGATACAGCCGTCGGATACATACAAGTAACGTACCTGAGTGACACAATGGCGGTTTGTAACGGTACAACCGTCGGATACATACAAGTAACGTACCTGGCTGACACAATTGCTGTTTCTAACGATATTGCCGTCGGATACATACAAGTAACGTACCTGACCTACACAATGGCGGTTTCTAACGATTCAGCCGTCGGATAGACACAAGTAATGTACCTGACTAACACAATGGCGGTTTGTAACGATACAGCCGTCGGATACATACAAGTAACGTACCTGGCTGACACAATTGCTGTTTCTAACGCTATTGCCGTCGGATACATACAAGTAACGTACCTGACCTACACAATGTCGGTTTGTGACTATACAGCCGTCGGATACATACAGGTAACGTACCTGGCTGACAGAATTGCGGTTTCTAACGATTTTGCCGTCGGATACATACAAGTAACGTACCTGACTGACACAATGGCGGTTTGTAACGAAACAGCCGTCGGATACATACAAGTAACGTACCTGACTGATACAAAGGCGGTTTGTAACGATACAGCCGTCGGATACATACAAGTAACGTACGTGACTGACACAATGGCGGTTTCAAACGATGCAGCTGTCGGATACATATAAGTAATGCACCTGACTAATACAATGGCGGTTTGCAACGATACAGCCGTCGGACATATGCAAGTAACGTACCTGGCTGACACAATTGCTGTTTCTAACGATACAGCTGTCGGATACATACAAGTAACGTACCTGACTAACACAATGGCGGTTTGTAACGATACAGCCGTCGGATACATAAAAGTAACGTACCTGACTGTGTACTGTTCTAACAGAAATGCGCTAAATGTCCGCACACATCGCTATATTAATGTTTTAATCGACACGGAAACCTGTTGTTCTGTCATAGCGATGTATTGATCAACAGTACTATGAGATAGGTGCTCCAACTGACCCTGTGATGTCACTTCTGCTATAAAGTAGCTATCAAGTTACAATTCCTGATACCATATTTCATAATATGAAATAAAAAACGAAGTCCACAAGGCCATCCCATTAACCTCTTAAGTGGTATACAGGCAGGTGCCCGTATTCCCACAATGCCACACTTCCGTGCATGCGCAGACATATTAAAATCAGGAATTGGAAGAAATGGCCGACTAAAATTAGTCTATTTCATTTTTTCTTTTTTTATGAGGTTATCAGGTTACTTTCCAAGTTTATTGTACAATACATGTTTACAGGTCGTATTAGACTTTTGGCGAAAGCTTTTCGCAGTTTTCGCGTGTGCATTCGTGTTTTTGTCACTTCAAGTTTTTGCCGGTAGCAATATCATTAGTTTTCGCGGCCGGGTCGAAGTTTGTTTTGTTCGTTCTGAACTGCGTTTCGGTGACGACTGGCACCGTTTTTTTGTGGGTAATGATATAGTATATCACTTTATTGGGCTCATTCCAGTGTCCGATTGAGTATTCTCGTTAATTTATTTCGTAAATTTGTGACATAGAATTTACGTTTTGTTTACATATCGTTTAGCACTCACTCCAGTTCGTCACAAATGATTCGTACTTAGTAAGTTCTGACTAGTCATTTTTGTATTATTTTTTGGTATTAGTGATATTTTTGTAAGGCCAATATACTGATTTTAATATCACTGCATACTTATCGATACATTATGGCTAGCAAGCGAACTGGCAAAACTCCAGGTCGACTTTAGATTATGTAAGGACGTACCAGAAGAAAAAGAAAACTAGTACTTTTAAGTCCAAAACTCCCGTGGGGGAAGTTCACACCCCCACTTTGCACACTCACACAGTCTGAGAGGGAGTCAGAATCTATTACAAGTCCTGACAATGTGAACCAATCTAACGATCTGAATAACTCGGTTTATAATGTCAGGCAATTGAACGGCAATACCGAATCTGGTAAAATCTCATTAGATCGGGGGTTAGTTGGAGATCTCTCTCTTTTGGAGGCTGCGCAGGCTCCTACCATTGAGAATTGTGATTTACCAACAAACTCAAAATCCGACCGGGAAACGGATACCGGACACAGGACCGGACACCGGACAGTACCGGAAATTACCGGACAGTACTGGACATCGGAAAACCGGACACCTGGTTTTACCGAAAATCGGATATTACCGGACAACACCTGGAAACAGGACACCGGTGCTTACCGGGAGACGGACAATACCGGACAAACGAACACCGAACAACCAGACACCGAGTGTTACCGGAAACCGGACATTACCGGACTTTACCGAACACCGGACAATGGAAAATACCGGACACCGGACATTACCGGACACCGGACCAGATACCGGACATCCGGAACTGGATAATGGACGCGTGAGGAAAGCTAGGAAGAGGCATAGAGCCTATTTGATTAGTTCTTCACCGGGCAGTGACACAGACTCGGGGCGCTCCCACAGTAGGAGACGCAAGAGCTGCTCGTCATCAGGGTCCAGATCCAGTTCACCTCGTTCAAGGTGACGCTTCCGGAAGAAGCATAGACATAGCTCTAGTAGCTATAGCCGCCGAGACAGTCACGGTAGTTCAAGTCACAGGTCGATCAGACATGGTGACTTGACACACCGACGGGACAGATCCCCTATTAGGGACAGGGTAACGAGGCGAATCTGAGACTAATCAGATGTTGATTAATCTGCAGAGAATGATGTCTGCGATCGTGGACAAACAACCTCTCTTGACACAACCGGAACCTGAACAAGTTCAGGAGGCACCGGTGGTTGAGGAGACCATGAGGAACGATTATGAAGTTAATGACTTCAATGAACCGGTGGTGGAGGACTCAGACGATGCCCCACTATCATATGTGCAGTCAATTGAGGCTATATACAGGTATTTACCTGCAGAGATGTGCCCTCCACAACCGGTGAGACCCTCGAGGGCTATGTCACTTTGGGAGGCTGACTCGGAGAGGGAGCCTCCCAAAGAGATTCCCATGTTACCTCAGTCACCCACAATAGGGAAGATTCTCGATGAGATACAGATGGTACCGGGGTTTAATATGGAGAAATCGGGGGAACTTGTTCCCAACGATTATCTCAAAGGTGCGGCTTTATTGAAGTTTTATAAAAATCACACTTCAACATGGCCGTTTAAGCCACCACCTTTGGACAAAGATGCCCAAATGGTCGGTATTCAGAAGGTAGTGACTCCGAGTTTATCACCGTCTTTTACGGAGACTATTGACTCCCGCACGAGAGCCATAGTGGCAATGGCATCTCAGGTGGATCTGGCCCTTGCAGCAACTAAGGTTGCAATTGACCACGAGGACTCGAGAGCAGTCCAGGCTCCGCTACAATCCGCAGCAAGAACAAATAAGCATATTTTGACGACGGCACTTGCGACATCGTCAGATTTGCTTTTATCTAGGAGAGATGTGACATTGAGTGAATCCACTGTTCTACCGGGTCAAGAGACACTTAGAGCGGCACCTCTCCAGTCAGAGACACTGCTCGGAGGGAAGTGTACGCAGGTCTCGCAGGCTGACCTGGCAGAAAGGCAGAGACAACAGTTGGCCAAGCTAACTGGCGCTCAGACAGTTCGCGGCAGTACCAGACCGCCTTTTAGGGCAGATAGGGCAAGGGACAGGGGAGGTAAACTCCCAAAACCCTCTCACACTCATAATTATCAGTCCACTAAGCAAGTTGCTGAGGAGTTTAAGAGACCCACACCTCCCATGGGGGGGGGGGGGGATAGGTAGAGGTGCTAGAAGAGTGTCAGCTGGTCGGGTCTCCGGTAGGAGGCCTCGCAGACCCAGCTACTGAAGGCACGCGGGCGCTTCGTGTTTGGTGGGGTTGAACATTCCAGAGCCCTGCGTGCCTGTAAGAGGCAGGTTGATGATGGGTGACCAATTGTCCATGGATGCTAGGGATTGTCAAGAAAGGATATGTTATACCCTTCCATTCAACCCCACCCCTTCGGAGGACTTGTCCAGATTGGGACCCTCCAAAGGACTTGCTCAAGAGAAAAGCATTAGACAAGGAAATTACAGATCTCTTGAGAAAGAATGCGATCGAAGAAGTCAGTGACAAAACCAACCCTGGCTTCTACAGCAGGCTTTTCGTTGTTCCGAAGAAGAACGAAAAGCTGCGCCCTGTGTTAGATCTGTCAAATTTGAACAAGTTTGTTCAAATAGACCGGTTTAAGATGGAGACTGCCCGGTCTATCAGCACAGCGATAAAAGTGGAAGACATCACATCGACATCAAAGACGCGTACTTCCATGTCCCGATCCGTCTCGTTTTTGACGTTTCGATGGGGGGAGAACATCTATCAATTCAGAGTTCTTCCATTCGGAATCTCAACGGCGCCCATGTTGATGGAGGTAGTGGCGGCAGCAGCAAGGAAATTAGGCATTGCTCTGCTTCAGTACTTCGACGACTGGCTGATACATCACCAGTTGAGGGCGACCCTGAAAAGAGACCTGGTCAGAGTGTGGAATCTGGTGACCAGTCTGGGTCTCATTCCAAACGGGGAAAAGTCGGAGCTTATTCCATCTCAGGACTTTTGCTACGTGGGGATGAACTTCCTTACCGATGTAGGCAGAGTCAGAGTTCCATCGTACAGGATTCAGAGTACCTTGAAAGCAGTATGCAAAGCTCTGGATTCGGTTCGAATGTCTGCCAGGGGCGTTCTGTCATTACTGGGCATTCTGGGCTCAGTAGCAGATCTGATTTGTCTAGGGAGGCTACACATGCGTCCCCTACAAATATATCTCTGTACCATTGGAGTCACGCTTACTTCAGGGCATTCCAATGGTAGAGAAGGAACCGGAAATGTTTCTCTCCACAGACGCCTCCAGCACAGGTTGTGGAGCTCATATGGAACCGTTGGGACACATGATGAAGGGGAGTTGGGCAATATATATGTTGGAGAAGCATATCAACATGTTGGAACTCAGAGCTGTAGTACTGGCAGTACAACAGTCTCTGCAGTATATCACAGGCAAACATGTTCAGGTAGCGACAGACAACACTACAGTTGTCGCTTACCTGAACAAACAGGGGGGAACGCATTCGGTTCCCCTTTGTCTGGAGACGAAGGAGCTCTTGCTGTTGTGTCACAGTCACGGAATTACGTTGACTGCCAGACACATCACAGGAAGGATCAATATTCAGGCAGAGTATCTGTCTCGCCAGAACACACCGGTACTGACAGAGTGGACACTGTGTCAATCGGTGTGCAATGCTGTACTGAGAAGGTAGGGATACCCTTGGGTAGATCCTTTTGCAACACGATTGAACAACAGACTAAGTCTGTATGTATCCCCAGTTCCAGACGTGCGTGCGTGGGCAATATACGCACTATCCTTCGCGTGGAACCAACTGGACGGATATGCCTTTCCACCATTCGTGTTGATTCCGAAGGTGCTAAGGAAGATCCAATCCCAACAGTACAAGATAACTCTGATTGCACCATGCTGGCCAACAAGAAGTTGGTTCACTGACCTTCTGAGTCTACTGGTGGAGAAGCCAGTACAGCTCCTAGTGACACAGAAACTTCTGACACAGCACGAAGGCAGGACAGTTCATCCAGGATTGCAATCTATAAACCTTCACGCCTGGAGGTTATCCGGCAATCCATTAGAGCAGAGCAATTTCTGACAGGGCTGCCGAGATCATCACCAAGGCTAAGAGAGGATCTACTGCTAAGTGCTATGATCAGAAGTGGAAGGTCTGGACCAATTGGTGTGGTGGAAGGCAAGTTAATCCTAGCAGACCAGCTCTAGGAGAGGTGGCAGATTTCCTTATCTATCTCTTCCAGGACAGGAAACTATCTGTTCAAACCATAAAGGGTTACATATCAGCATTGTCTAGTTCACTCAGGTTTGGCAAGAACAGGGCCAGGTCCATCGGAACCGATATAAGATTATCTCAGATG
>CM055274.1:96620386-96653393 GCA_029237695.1 Conchocele bisecta
ATCTCAGATGATAGTCAGCTTCGGAAGGGAGAGACCAGTAGGAAGATATATTACGCCAAGGTGGAACATATCAGCGGTGTTGTGTTTTCTGTCAAAAGACCCATTCGAACATATGGAAGGGGCCAGTGTCGCGAATTGGACAATCAAAACGTTTTTTTTTACTTGCTTTTGCTACCGCGATGCGCAGAGGAGAACTTCACGCGCTGACTATTAATGATCCAGGTTTCAAGGTCGGTAAGGATTCCATGACCTTAATTTATGAGACAGGTTGCTTGCCCAAAACACTTGCACCTGGTGAGGTGACTCTCCCTTTTGTGGTACCGGCTATTAAATCCGGGCGAAGGGTATCGAGGAATCATATCAATCTTTGCCCGGTGAGAGCGGTCAGACATTACCTGAAAATTACAAAAAAGACTAGGAACAAAAGAACAAAACTTTTTATTCCAATTCAGGGTAGTCACGATATATCCAAAGCATCCATTTCAAAATGGATCACGTTGGCTATGAGGTTAGGGCAGTGGCAACCTCATGGGCTTTCCATAAACAGAGTTCCATTAGCTCATATAATGAAGGCCGCTTCTTGGAAGTCACAAACTACCTTTTCAAAGTTTTATCTCAGATCTATGTCGGAACAGTGTGGATACATATACAAATTAGGTCCCTTGGTTGCTGCAGCAAATCTTCTTGCAGGAACGGGGAACTAATTTGGCAAGCATTGAATAAGTCAGTAGTAAAGATGTACACTTTATGAATACCGTTTGTGATTTGGGGTGTGTACGGACTATATCTCCCAATGTGAAGGTGGTCATTACTCATTAGGTATTTTTGTATATTACTAGTGTTAGAGTTGTTATTCTATAATTGTTTCACTATGACCATATGACGGTTTAGTACTAGATATTGTATAGTTAGTTTGGTAGATGTGCATTTATTAAAGTTTGAGTATTACTCTATAGTTGGGATATGCATTGACTTTTTCTCCCAATATCATAGAATTTTGGCATATATTATTAGTTGGCACTTTATTACTATCTGTAATCCACATATACTATATCTTATTACCATGACCATTAAGTTGTGAGTGTAATCGTGGTATAAGACTTGGATATTGTGAAACATTTCGGTGCAACTCAGTGTTATCTTAAGAATCAGGCTGCTGATTCCGGATTCCACGAGAGCGACAACTGCTACATACGGGATGAGCGGTTATCGACGCCACAACACAGAGCAGTGGCAACTAGAATAGTCCTGGAGCACCAACCAGGACATCAGAACAATAGGTACGAAACATTGTATACTTTGTTCTGAGTGGTACCGAAATGTCGCACGTAAGATCTGAGATAATACCTGTCTAGTGTCTTTTGTGACCAAAAAGAAGGGGGGGGGGCGCATTTTATTCATGTGCATAGACCCAATTAAATAAAACAGGTGGTACGAGTGATTATTATGGTAATATTAGGTAGGTTGGAAGTCCCCAAGGAATAAGATTTAGATAGGTACGTTTTTTGGGATATTGGAAGTTTAATCGTAAGAGTTCTAACGGTTAACTATCTTAACCTCCCAGCCGTGTGGACACATTCTGTAGCAGAAGTAACAATCACAGGGTCAGTTGGATAAAAACAAATTAAGGATTTTCATAGAGAAAATCTGTTTTTATCTATACTTACCTGTGATGTTACTTATTAAAGGGCCCGTTATAAAGTTTTATCTTTATCTTCACGCCCCGCTACATACAGTTCATTGAAACCTAGCTTCATATGACTACAAGGTTACTACTATAGGATTTTAATATGTCTGCGCATGCACGGAAGTGCGGCATTGTGGGAATACGGGCATTTGCCTGTATACCACTTAAGAGGTTAATGGGATGGCCTTGTGGACTCGTTTTTTATTTCATATTATGAAATATGGTATCAGGAATTGTAACTTGATAGCTACTTTATAGCATAAGTAACATCACAGGTAAGTATAGATAAAAACAGAGTTTCTCTATAAAAGTCCTTAATGTTTCATTGACCAAGGAACGAATTGTGCGACACAATATGTGTGTCACAGAGACCGGGAATTATGATGTTCGATCTTAGAAATATGTTCTATTGACGAATTGACATGTTTAGTTATGACATGAACGGTTTTCAGCGACTGAAAAACATTTGGTATATTCGTATGAACACGACTTAGTGATGATTTACATTCATTGAATGGTATTACGCCATCGAATTTCTGCAAGAGAGATTCCCTGGTCTCGAAGACATGGATGTAGACACAAAAACGAAGTATCTAGGCGACATATTAAATGACCTATTCCTGATTTTGCAATTTGACCTAATGAATATGCTAGCATATAGACTGATCTTTACATACAATTCTAACTGGTTTTCACGGTGGCCATATTGGATTTAATGCAGTTGGAATGTCCTAAATATGACTTAGCGCTTTCACAACCTTAACGTTGGGTATATTTCTTATAACTTCAGTTTCCCTTCATCGAATGTATTGACAGTGTTCACATGTATGTTGTACATATATATATACCTTCACATTTACACATTTGCGAAGCAATTACATGTGAATCAATCGATGATCAGGTATAGAACGGGGGCCCGTTTCACTAACGAACTAAGCAAGTACTTTTGTCATAAGTTATAACTTAAGTACGGAGTACGTGCTTAGTCAGTTTCACAAAACATCATAGCAAGAACGACAATCGAAATTTACGATGGAAAACTAAGACAGGTAGCTAGCAGTCTTAAGTTATTACTTACATATTTAAGTCGGAACTTATGAAATAAACAAAGATGGATGCCCTCATGTGAGCCGAGGTGGAGAAAACAATTCACTGACAGCTGGTAAATGTTCACTTCATACGTACTATTTTAGCAATTATCATATAAACCATATATGCTTACATGTAGATAGCCACACCTGTGCTAGTTACCCGTGTATTGCTATTTGTGATGTAGGTCATTTCGTTACCAGTATTCGTTATGCCCAGTTATCGACAACATTTACAACTACTGTAGATCCAGATGAGCCGGCTCGTAACGAACCATCTGTATGCTGTACATATATGTCTGTTTGCCGGTTGGTGTCAGTCAGTTGGTCGGTATCAGTCAGTTGGTCGGTATCAGTTGGTCGTGTCAGTCGGTCGGTCGGTCGGTCGGTCGGTCGGTCGGTCGGTCGGTCGGTCGGTCGGTCGGTCGGTCGGTCGGTCGGTCGGTCGGTCGGTCGGTCGGTCGGTCGGTCGGTCGGTCGGTCGGTCGGTCGGTCGGTCGGTCGGTCGGTCGGTCGGTCGGTCGGTCGGTCGGTCGGTCGGTCGGTCGGTCGGTCGGTCGGTCGGTCGGTCGGTCGGTCGGTCGGTCGGTCGGTCGGTCGGTTCGGTCGGTCGGTCGGTCGGTCGGGTCGGTCGGTCGGTCGGTCGGTCGGTCGGTCGGTCGGTCGGTCGGTCGGTCGGTCGGTCGGTCGGTCGGTCGGTCGGTCGGTCGGTCGGTCGGTCGGTCGGTCGGTCGGTCGGTCGGTCGGTCGGTCGGTCGGTCGGTCGGTCGGTCGGTCGGTCGGTCGGTCGGTCGGTCGGTCGGTCGGTCGGTCGGTCGGTCGGTCGGTCGGTCGGTCGGTCGGTCGGTCGGTCGGTCGGTCGGTCGGTCGGTCGGTCGGTCGGTCGGTCGGTCGGTCGGTCGGTCGGTCGGTCGGTCGGTCGGTCGGTCGGTCGGTCGGTCGGTCGGTCGGTCGGTCGGTCGGTCGGTCGGTCGGTCGGTCGGTCGGTCGGTCGGTCGGTCGGTCGGTCGGTCGGTCGGTCGGTCGGTCGGTCGTCGGTCGGTCGGTCGGTCGGTCGGTCGGTCGGTCGGTCGGTCGGTCGGGTCGGTCGGTCGGTCGGTCGGTCGGTCGGTCGGTCGGTCGGGTCGGTCGGTCGGTCGGTCGGTCGGTCGGTCGGTCGGTCGGTCGGTCGGTCGGTCGGTCGGTCGGTCGGTCGGTCGGTCGGTCGGTCGGTCGGTCGGTCGGTCGGTCGGTCGGTCGGTCGGTCGGTCGGTCGGTCGGTGAATATACCACCTAATGGTGTGTCATGTATGAACGTCCGTCCGTCATCCGTCTGATTGACTATCCGACTGTTGTTTGTTCTTTCTTTATAAAACATACAAACGATGACAGCTGCATTTGCTATAATCCAGGCGCGCAATTTACGACGGGAACGAGTTTTTAGGACCGAACCAATCCCCTAGACTTCATGGATAACGATGACCAAATATCGAAATGCAGGCTGTCTCGTGATTTTTTGTACAAGTATGCGACATTGCACATGCTGACATTATACGGTCAACCCTGAGATCACACAGTCTGTCAGTGTCATTGCAAGTGTTGACTGCATTGCGATTTTACGCAACTGGTAGTTTCTTGTCGGCACTGGAGAGATATACAACATTAGCAAATCAAGTGGTTCTAGAAAGTGGAGTATAACTTGTGCGGACAGTGTTAGCCTGTCTTTCGTTTCTGATAAGGAGATACCTTGTTTTCAAACTAGAAGGAGAAACAGTTCTGACTCATTTAACAAAATTTTCAGACCCGTCCGCTGAATGCACGTGCGCATTAATCCAGTCATATACTGGTCAACATGTTCAGGGGCAATCCTATATGTGTGACACTGACTCACACAGTGCATGCATTTCTACATGTAATCAACAAATTACCCGTGTCCAGTTCAAGTAAATATAATATGTCATTCGGTAGTTGTATCAGATACGTCCATATCTGACCGGGCATACCATTAATAATCGACAGTACATGTGTTCTGCTGACTCTGAAACGTGATTTCTGAGTTAATGAGGTAATCTAAGTAAAATTTAAAAAATGGTCGAACTACCATTTTATTGGAATGTAAAAATAAAAACATTGTTAATTGCTTCTTTTGTTGCTGTTTCATGTCATATGCCAGTTTATTTTACAGTATAAGGTTCACTAGTTGGCAATAAATATATCCACATGTATTCAATGGCGTCGGAATATTAAGATAAAATTTATATACTACATGAGATTATGCACATACCAAAGCTGTACACAATAACTAAGTTGTAACTTATGACGGACTTGTTATGACCGTCTTAAGTTTGTGTTGTGAAACCAAATAAGCAATGACTTAAGTCGGTCATAGCTTTTGTCATAAGTTATAACTTAAGTTCGAACTTATGAACAAACTAAGATTTGTTAGTGAAACGGGCCCCGGGTCCTTATATCAACTATCTACTTTAAAACCAATACATTCATAAAGATTAACACACACACTTATATTGTGTTGCTTCGTTTCTAGGGACGTAACAGCGAATACTAAGTTCAACCTTAATTTTCGTTCCTTCCTTTTTATGCTGTGTTGTAAAATATTAAGAAACTGTACTCATATTTATTGTGCGCATGGTGGAATGAACAGAACATTACATGACCTGCAGCCCGAGTAGGTCAAACGTGTGCATCACGTCTATATTCTTATAAATAGGTTGTCTGAGCTGGGATAATCACGAGTAATTTCCCTTAGAACTACTCCCGGAACATGATCTTCATAATAATTGGCGTAGGTTTGACTACACGACATATTCAGCTAATTATAAATGTTTACCCACACTAAATCATCAGATATCGATGCAAAAGTAGTACAGTAAAACGATCATGCAGATGGTGTATGCAATAGACAGTCTTCGTTGATTGCAAAACACGGTCAATTGATGTACTAATCTACTTCACAGACATGTTAATGTATCATTTACACCATTTTCAAGCATATGTTTTGGGATTATTTTGTTAGTCGGAACATGTTTATCATGTGACTCGATTTCGATTCAAGCCGGAATATCACTCGTACTGTCATTTCGGCTAATTCTGCGCATCGGCTAATACGCAATTCACATCAAATTTAGCATACATCATAATACAATATGTGGATTTCGGAATACACAAGCTGATTGATTGCTACACTGTGGCACAATTTTATCACATTCCGATAGTTTGGTAACAAGTTATTCCGAATATAGTAAAATTGTGTAAATCCTTAGAACCTGCTGATGGAAAAGCTGTCTTATTTAGTTGGGCTGAACATTTTTACCTATCCTTACCCAGAGTAGAACTTTATAAAACATATCTATTCTTATAAGAAATTGATCGTAGAATTCGAATATGTGTGTTAAAATTGCGAAAACCGCGGCCGAATATCGATTTTTAATTGATCTCCATGGTAACTGTTAGATTAACAAAAAAGTACAAATATTTATAATGTCGACCATAATGTAACTTTCCTGTCAACTATTCGTGTTGAAAGCAAACTTTCGCATTTTTCTGCACCTTTATGTTCCAGGAAAATAAAAAAGTAGTCTGGTGTAGGTTTTCCAAAACCAAGATGGCCGCCAATTCCAAGATGATCACCATGCATGAAAATGACAGAACCAACATTATATAATTTGCTATCAGTTGATTAGAGCTCATTAATTATGCAGAATCAGCAGATAAAATCATTTACTAAAACCGTGAATTATGAGCAGAGAAAATTGGAAGATCGGTTTCGCTATTTCTGTTTCAAAATGGCCGCCATGAAACATAACGTAACTTCCGGTCGACAAATAATATCTTGAAACATCCTGATTATCCATATTTCAACACAGCATGATACCAATAACTATCACAAATGTAACTATGTTAGTGATAATAAAATCCAATAAGCAATAACACATGTAATTCAGTCAGTTTACATTTAAAAATGGCCGTCGTGAAGCATCTTGTCATTTCTATTTGATATATATATGTTAACGTTCAGTTGCAAAGTATCTTCATTTCTAACATAAATAAGTGCAGAAGCTATCAATATGTGAATCTGTTAATTTCATACATATACGAGCCGTTTCTTTACCAACCGGCGCAATATGTAACTTTGCTTTTTGTTTCATTTTCGATATACACAAAAATCAAGTAGCTCTTAATTGTCGGCGGATACTACTTTAAATTATCTAAATGTTAGAACCTGTCCGACATAACAGTATTCTATCTGCTGATTCGTAGCATATCGGCAGAATGCCGTAATTTGTGGGATTCGTTGTAGCGAATAATCTATGCTCACGCCTGATAAAATGGGATATAAATTAAAAGCTTGATGACAATAATCAATTTAATCATCACGTAGTCCCCCTTAGGTATTGGATGTCGCTATACCATATCAAGATTTAAATAACAATAATAACACGATGGTCACTTTTAATCTCGATTGGATACAATGAAAACATTTGCTTTGAGAACACATTTTACAATGATATAAAACATTATATAATTTCCTCATGAATGAGCATATACCTGGTGATGACGAAATCATGAAACCACTAGCAGTCATGGCTAGTGTTATTTCGAACGTTTCGGGTACCCATTATTTCTGCAACCTAAATCGGATTGTCTTGAAACTGCTTTCATGCACAATGTTAATGCCAATGGACTGTTGGTCGGACCAGGCTATGGATGGGCGTATCGGTGAGCCCCTACTCAATTGCTCTAGTATAGCCATGCATATGCATCTGTGAAATAGAGGTCAGAGAAAACGTAGAGTCCAGTCAAAACATATTCAACTCATACTCTATTAAACAGTATACAGTCAAAGAAGTCGTAAACATGTTGAACATATGATAACGTATATTAGGTTCGCAAGACATCGAACCTGATGGCAATAGCACAGATAAGGATATACGTGTGTGCAGTACTCAATTAACTTGCATGGTGACATAAAATAAGCAAATATACATAACATCTGTATATATCTGTAGAAACAAAGTATTACATTTTGAAATCGCATATGGCAGTCACATGCACATGGGCTTCGGTAAAAGGTATTCAAGTAACGTTGCGTAGAAGACATAGGTCGCTGTTCTGGCAGACCAGTGAGGTACAAGAAACCGCCGTCTGTTATGATAGAAGAGGTTCTGGTATAATTATATATTTTTGTTGATCAATGATTTTGGGTGGAATTTATAGTATAACAACAAACGATACATGTTATTGATGGCGGTTAAATAAATGCTTATGACATTGCTAATAGCTTAAACTTATTTAATATCAACAAAATTCATCGGTGATGTAGATAGGTCGTTAAACAATTGTACATATAGAGGTGCATTACTGAAAGCAATATCAGTTTATGCCATATATGCAATAGAACTATTATATGATTGGTATAAGCAATATTTATTTCATGAAATATAAGTGATATACATACTATAGAGTACTTACAATTGGATTAGAAAACACATTTTTACGCTTATAAATGTGAATTGTGCTCCTGGAAAATTATATTTTTTACGAAGAGTCTAAGGAAAAAATAGTGAACATATACCTGAATATTTCTCAGTGGCCCATGTGTACGAGGTGGACACATATGTCTGGTGGTCCTACAAAATGGCAATATGGCAGCACGTACACGTACATGTATCGAAGTTCTAGATATTTTATCTAAACCATGATTAGATAGTTTAGTATATACATACATGTATTACTACTATTACTACGTCTGATGGGCTTAATAGTTTTGTTCTTGAACTGAATGTTTGCACAATAATCAGCTGTACAGCGATTGTATGGAAACAAAGTAGTGTTTTACTTATGAAAATATGGTCATTAATTGATATGTAGTGTGTAAGACACACATACATATACATTAATGATTGACTAGGGGTAATACTTATCAGCTATAGATGCACGGCATATTCATCATATATAATATGTGTACACAAATGTTTTCGAAAACAAATTTAGTGACATTAAATATAGTAATAGTGTGCACGTTATGCTAACATTTTAAGTGGTATGAGACGGGAACATATTACAATGAAGTATGCTTTGATAGACCTGAGTGTGCTGGTGAGCTACATATATATAGGTGACTCACATACATTGATTAAGCCGCGACTACAGATTTGCACTGATATGCTTTTTATTTGTATGTTCATTATCTTTTACGGTACTGTCGGCTAAAAGTCATAAATGGTTTTGGTCCATATATTAGATTTAATATGATATTTCATACGAATGTACATTGTTAATCAAAGTGAAACTCAATCAACCGTGGCATATATATATTCACCGCCAGGCTAACGCTTTGAAATTCTTGTATATAACATACATGTAGTGTGCATGATGAATATTAACCCTATGCAGGCAAAACATCGTGTACACAGTTATATATTTCATACACTCTTTAAATAGTTGGAAATAAACGTCCATGTATAACATGTGCCAGTCTACTCCACGCTGACAGTATTTGTTTGTAAATGTATATGTATTCTGTTTCTTGTGGAGCGAAATCCGATACACACAATGCACTTGTACATGTATATAGAAAATTACGAGATTGATCATATCTTAAACTTATAAAGAATAGTATTTCATTGTAAACATAAGATGTATGTATGTATGTATGTATGCAAGCGTAAATAGGATAAATAGCAGGACATTACATTATACATGCACATGTCATATTTTAAAAATATGGGAGCCATTTTGAATCTCTCTCTAACATATAACAGGAACGATGGACAACAGGGAAACACATCATATGGTAAATACTATGAATCTATAAACAGGCAAATACTATAATAAAACAAGGTACATATACACAGTCAGATGGTTAGCTCGGATATTGATGAAATACACATTTGGCGGCCATTTTGTTTTTCTTAATTGTGATGTTCTTTACCTGATCAGCATACAAAAGTTGCACGTGTTGCTACCTATGCGTTACCACATGATGTTACCCCATTACATACGGTAGGCGCAAGTTACAGATTTATAAATCCATATGTGAGGATGTGTCTTGTGTTATTATACAAATTCAATTCAGTTCAAAGGGGGAGTAACTCACTACCAAGTGCTCATTGTAAACAGTATCATATTCTGATTGCTAACAGCATACACATTCTTATATTAAATATCAGTATTTTATGTAGATAAGTATTTTATATAAATAAGAATATGTTAGCGCATGAAAGCCCAATTAATTAGCGAATTGTTGCTAATTGGTTAGAACATCGGTTGCTATGGTTACGCCATAATGTGTGTAATATGTGACATTAACAGATAAATATAATTCCGAGTCAAATACAAGTTCATTAACAGTAATCAACGCAACAACTGTTCACATTTTGTCAGTATTTTTTTCCACAGATAATTCACGGTTACCATGGAAACTTCCAAAATTACGGCATTCGGCCGCGGTTTACGCAATCTTAACACGCGGATTCCGTTTCTACGATGAATTTTACATAAAGATAGATGATTTCATAAATTTCTACTCTGGGTGGGTGTGGGGGTAAATCGCAAAATAAACGTCCTACAAAATTCTGCCCAAGGAATTGTTGCTGATTTGTTAGAATATCGGTTGCT
Organism: Conchocele bisecta; assembly: GCA_029237695.1. NCBI lineage: Eukaryota > Metazoa > Mollusca > Bivalvia > Lucinida > Thyasiridae > Conchocele > Conchocele bisecta. Next base: position 96,630,779 of record CM055274.1, read on the forward strand.
ATGGTTACCACATTATTTCGTTTAATTTTTTAAATTTACAAATAAATAGAATTCCGAGTGAAATATACGTGTATCCTATTAATAAAATCGTATTACCACAAGTCTATTGACAGTAATCACTGCAACAACTGTTAACATTTTGTCTGTACTTTTTATCCACAGAGAATTTACGGTTACCATGGAAATGTCCAAAATTACGGCATTCGGCCGCAGTTTAAGCAATTAATTTTAACGCGCGGATTCGGTTTCTACGATGAATTTCACATAAAGATAGATGTATTTCATAAAGTTCTACTCTGGGTAGGGGTAACTCGAAAAATAAGCGTCGTACAGAAGCCTATCCAATAGGGTATAAATTAACTGTTCAACTAACAAACTAACCTGTCATGATGTCGCTGGATAGTTCTGCTTCAAGTTTAATATCAATTGTGCTATACTGATCCAGTATGCTGTTCACCCTCTTGTTTACACTACCAGATGCGCAGCATTAGCAGAAAAAAATGTGACGTTGCAAACACGCATGTGATATCATACATCACACAATTCACGTCACTTACTGACGTCAGAATGTTATGACATTTTACCTGCACAGACTTCTTTGAACTGTGTTGAATACTCAGGAAATTTTGTCTCAATTTGGGGATGATAATCACATTTAAATTTGTTTGGAAAGCCTTAGGTGCGCAGAATTAGCCGAAACCATTGCACATGCAGACAGACGTGATCTAACTTATTTATCACATCCTCATGTACATACCTTGCACACGAGCTGTGTTAATACAGAAACAACACACGGAAATGTGTCAAAGCTGTGATAATTATTCATATTACATAACAGACTGTGGAGCATGTTGTTGCTTTACCTCTTGAAAACATCAAAGTTGTATATATGTTTGAGTTGGCGCGAATTGAAACAAGTCACTGGCTGGAGTTGAACGTTCATTAGACGAAAACTACTGGACGTACACATTGACCCCAGACTGCATACTTTATCCGGGAATAGGACATAGTTGTGAATGGTGAGCAAATTCGCCAGATCTCTAAACATGTTGTCGTTATAGGTTTACCCACACTAATTATCAGATAAACCTATATTTTAATTAGTGAATATCCCGAGCAGAATGGGTGCATGTTATGGGAAAATAGGTTTCTCAGCATCCATACGAAAGTAGATAGAGTTTATTCAATTACCATTTTGAAATACCGGATTTATTTTCCAAGACATCTGGAAATCCGTTAAAGAAACGAGTGCGGAGCACGAGTTCTTTATCGGAGTTACAGATGTCAAAGGAAATAAATCCGATATTTAAAATTGGTAGTGGAATAAATTGTATATTACATGATTAATTTATAAATATTAAATGTGGAATTTGCTCTTGGAGCAGCTTATAACCTTGTCAACATTGACAATTTTAACGCTAGCGTATGAATTGTTTCTTCGCCGGAAATGACGTCAAAACGTGACGTCAGTTACGTCTCGTGAACGTCAAGAAGACAATATTTCCTTCAAGGGAATAAATCCTACCAGAATACATAAATACTCAATAGAGGTGGCCCATATAAAGTCAATAATGCCCCTGAAATTGTTCTAAGGGAAGTTTTCTCGTGATGTTACAAATTCGACAATCTGTTTACTGGCTGCTCTATATAATCGTAATTAACGCGCATCACTTGTACTTACCTATATATACATTAACTTCACACAAAACCAGCGGAAGAACATGACCTCTGTTGTACGTGTCTGGAAGATCTATGAATACATATCGACCAACACTGTCTGGATTAGGCGTAATCTGGAAGTGACCGGTCTTTGTTTTGTAATCTTCGCGTGTTACATTGTTTGTGTATACCAGTCCGCTTTGATCTATCGGTATCGTTGCGCTGTCCAACACATGTAGGCGGAATCCGCGAAGTTGAACTGAAATACAATCAAAATAAGAATACAATGTCATACATTTAATCACTCAAAACCACAAAACGTGACACCTGAGTGTACGTGGGAATACACGGTAAAAGATGCGTGTTATATATATAATTGATAATATGTTTCTCAACTGCTTTCCAATATTCATTTGAAACAGCAGCTGTTTAAATGCAATGTACTCGGCCTCCGAAATAAAAGGACTTGATGTACCGTTTACGGTCTAACGCATAGTCATGACACTCGAAAAGGAAGTAGAACTCGCTACCCAGAATACCGGTGTCCCAGTACAGTGACACCATTATTTTATATACTTTATTTAGAGATCATGGAACATCTCGAGTTACTTCACTTGGAACAAGTCTAAGCAACGTGACATCAAGCGGACAATTCCCGCCAATCCTAACACCGATAGTGCCTGGTAGTTCTAAGGGACTGGTGACTGTTTTACACATTGGGTCACTTATTTACTAGATTGTATATTAAATAGATCCCCGCGTCACATATGTGTATCCCAATATATAAAATAAAGTCAATGGTTTTGAGACGAGATTAAACTGTCATATACCATATACATGTACACGAGTTCCCATGACCTGGAAGTATATGACTTTTAAGTTTAAGTATGTGTCTGAAAACAAAACCCCCCGTTCCAATACATTCGAAATTACTAGTATCATATAAATATTGCTTCCCAGATAGGATGACATTGGATATAATTGTTAAACCGAGGTAATACTGTCAAACCGAGGCGTTTACCCAGATTGACATTATAAAACCATGTAAACTCACTTTAATCGGCAAGTAAGCAGGTTTATTCACTGATAATTCCGTCTGTCCGAGTGTGTGGGGGTGCATAAATCGCATGTTTGTATTACTTTAGAATTCAATATCCTTTAAAGTTGGGGTCCCCAACAAACATTTCTTTATATGAATTTCAATTAAATAATTGCATAATTGTGTAACTATTCCGCCAGTTTTAAAAATTACGAGTCCCGCTACGCAATTATGTCTCCCCTCATATCAAATTGGCAATTCAAGTTTGATATGAAAAGTATAGTAATGTCAATGTTTTGTCCAAATGTGCATGTACATTAAACAAATGTTCCCACGACACTTCCAAATTTGAACCTCTTTCTTGTTAAGGTATCTTTGAGTTTTAGACCTAAAATATAGTCCAATGGATCCATACCTGACGACTACAGAGAGCATGGATGACTGTGGCCTTCTCTGAGTCATGTTATGACGCGATTGTGTGTGTTGTATTTCTCCAATTTCATATAAATACGTATTTATAGACATGTTGTGTGATGAGTAGAACGTAATAGTCCTTATTACGAATAATATACATGCAATTGCAGATTGGTATCTTTGTTTTGCACACATGTATAAGCGAGCTAGCTTTTTTTATAATATACATTCGATTCAGCGCACAAACTATTGAAACCTTACATGTTTTTGTTTAAGTTGTTCAAAAATAATCTGCTGGTTTGTATTCACGGCGAATACCTAAACTTCAAACTATAATTTTATATGCTTAATATTAGTTTTAGTATGCATTATATTTCTCATTTTTAAAATATATTGGAAAACAATATGGTCGCCAAGATGGCCGAATGGCTTATCAAAATATAATGCAGTGTTAAAATAGGATTATATAATCGTTATTGCCTCCACATATATGTGAAATATGTGGTAATACGAGAATATGATTTACACGATAAGCAAACATGGTCACAAGTATAACTACTATTATTTGATATTTGTACTTACTGTCTCAATGCACAAACTCAAACATGCGCGATCGCCCGGTCGTACGTTCTGTCGACCACAGCGACGGATGTGAAGCGGATACTATATCCCTCGAAGGGAGTATCTCGGTTTATTATACATACATTACACGACATTGTGATTCTACCTGGAGGGTCATGTGGTCCGCCGACCACGACCACCCTGGCGATGCTATATGTGGCCCCCAGATCCAGGCGCCACCACGCCCACGGATGTCCTGTCGCTACTTCAGCTCCACTGCACCCGGCCGATGGAGAACTTGGTTTCTGTGTTGGTATTATCCCGTCCAGGGCAAGATCCGCCGTCCAAAGATAAGACTCGCCTGCACCGTTGTCTTTATGCCAGTTTAATGTTGCCGACTGAGTCGCCGTGCCAGTTGACGCCAGATTCACTGCAATAAAGGTTACATTTACGAGAGACAATCAATACGTTCCTGTAACTGTGACACAACTTCTACAACTATTAGGTTAACCCTTTCAACACCACATACCTGTATCTATAGTGGTAATGGCAAAATGTGTATATCCAGGTGAGCCGGCAAGTCATTTTCATATTTTTGAGTCCAAAAGCACCACCTATTCACAAATGGACTCGTCTGAAAATAATTGTGCGATGATTGGATTGGTTGCAAAATTAACATATCGAAATCAATTCAAGTTACTTAGGGGTGAAAGGGTTAACCCAATAAAATTTGGTCTACAAATTGCAACAACACATACCTGAAAGGAATTTAAAGTTTCTTCAGAAAATGTCAATAATTCTGAACATTTAAACTATTTAAATATATCGGTCGGATGCATTTATCTTTAATAATAATAAAGATATTCCCATCGTATCTGACGTTTTTGACCACCCCTTATGTACCCGGTGGTCAATGTACGCTATTGGAGCATATTTCTGTCTTTGTTTTCCTCATCATCTACTGGAGTAATTATAATTCGATCCAGGGCAGATACCCCGGGGAATTATATCATATGTGGATGTGATTGGAGAAACGGGGCTTATGGGTTTTACGATCAGTGTAGATCCACATCAGCGTGTGCATCCACACAATCTGATCAGGATCTGCTCTGTTCGCCTTTCCATCAATAAAACACCCGCCATGATTGTAACAAGCAATATAGATCGTTATCAGGTTACACGAATGCGCCATTTGATCTGGAGCTACACTGGTCACGAAACACATAAGCCCCATTTCTCCAGTCACAGCCACAGCGATGACGTCGTGTTCAAAGCTGAAGCCGTTTCAGAGTTATTTCGCGGAAGTGTACATATTATTAACAATTTCACCCCTAAGTAACTGGAATGGATTTGAATATGTTAATTTTGAAATCAATCCAATCGTCACAAACTGATTTTCAGAATAGTCCATTTATTGAAGGTGTGTATTTTTGTTCTCTAAAATATTAAAAATACTTTCAAAAGTGCAGATCCTGATGAGACGGCTCGTCACGAGCCGGCTCACCTGGATCTACACTGTTTGCCAATACCATTGTCGTACAGGTATGTAGTGTTGAAAAAAGTTAATTAATGTAAGTTTTCCAGAAATAATGGCTGTGGCTGAGACGGGTATTATTATCTGAATTGTTATGTAATTTGCAGGTTATCGGCGCTTTATAACAACTGCCTCCGATGTAAAGGCTTGGTCACAACGAACCCACGACGCATTTGTGCCACGACACGACAGACAATTTGGGCAAATCGTGGGTCATCGGGGGTCGTCGCAAGACAGTCCTACGAAATTACAAGCATCGTGGCATCGACTTGCCGTCGTGAGGCACAATTGGACATGTACCTTTTGGACATGCACGATTTTTTTGTGGTATCTATGTCTTGTGGTTGTCGTGAGTCTGTCCTACGACAGTCTTGCGATAGTCTTGCGACTGTCGTGCGATAAATATCTTGTCATGGGTACCAGAAGAACATTTTTTAGTCAAACAATCTTACGACTGTCGCATGACTGTCCTACGTCTGTATCACGACTGTCGCAGGACAGTTGTGAGTCAGTTGCAAGATTGTCTCACGAACATTATATTTCGCAAGAGGCTCGCACAACATTGCAAGTCTGTCGTGCGTTAGTCTTGCGTTAGTCTTGCAACATATTTTCGTTTTTTGAGGGGTATAAAACTCGGGGCGAATGAACGCTTGGAAATAAAAACTGTCTGTCCGTCGCTTAGAGAGGATGGCTATTCCAGCTGAGCGACTACGTCTGTCCCTGCTGAGGGGGGTCTGGCGGAACTCCAGCACGAGCATTATATAGTGCTGTTGGCGTTGATCCGGGCCCGGGAGCTTCGCAAGAACCAGCGAAACCCCCGACGCTGGTGGGTTCGGCAGTGGATCGAGCGGCGTCTGATGTTTTGGCATTGAAAATTATCGAGGACAAATGGCAGGCAACATACCGGGCCTCGTTATATAGTCGGGAGACGGACGCGCGAGCGTCCCACGAGTGACCCACGACTGTTGTGCGGCAGTCTTGTGTAAAAAACAGCCGCCCGACAATGCCCGACAACTCAAGATGGTCCCACGACTGTCGCACGACTAACTTGCGACACATCCACGACATAACCACGACATATCTTTTTTCTGTCGCGTCCCCATCGCCAAACCATCTTTAATGTGTCGTAGCCCTTGTGACCACTCGAAATAGATTTCGGGCATGTTGCAAGATCTGGCCACGACAAATATTTTATGGGTCTACCACGACAAAATTTCGTACGATCCGTTGTGCCCGGGGCTTAACATCGAAACGGCTGCGGCTATGAAACCAATATTCAAGGTGTATGATCACGTGGTTACAACAATAACAACAAGTACTGAAACTTCCAGAAGCCCTCCGATTCAAGGTACGTATTCTGTTATACTGTCCTTATTATGCAATGGATTTTAATGAAATATGGCGCATCAAACGCGTCTTGTTAAGCTGCATTTGATGGTCTCTGTACTTTGGCCCAAACTTCTATCGTTTTTACGAATAATCGATTTCAGTGTATACTGACACGGAAATCGATTCTTCGCAAAAACGACATAAGTATGTGTCGAACTCCCGGGACCACCAAATGCAGCTCACGAAGACGCGTTTGCTGCGCCATATTTCATCAAAATCCGTTGTCTATAAGGAAAATATCGAATAATACTTACTTTGGAGTGGGCTTTCAACACTTTCAGCCATTGTTGTTGTTGTTTTTGTAACCACGTGATCATGCACCTTGGTATTAGTACTATAATAATTACTGTAATGTGAACTATTATTGCAGCATAAAATGGGCGATCGCAGTGTACTGACACGGTGCAATAATTAAAGTACTGAAAGAACTGAAACTGTATCGCCAGAACAAAAAATAGGAGATTGTGCCTGACCCACACGGATGATGTCCCCATTGGCAGTCTTTATAATAATATTGATCTAGTGTGGGGTGCATTAATGACACCCGTCGTAGACATACATATTATATATCAAATTGGAGACTAGAGACACACCGTTAATTTGAAACATTTATCATCAAAATATGTATTATGAAATATGACATAACTGTATCTGACGATACAGTAAAAGGAATATTACACTAGTGTAATAAATATGCAAATTAGTTTGTTACAGAAAGCACGTTTGATAATCAGTACAGCTTCATTGTATGGTGATGTGCTTATGTAATAAATCTAACATGTGCGTTGATTTAATATATTTATTAAACTCGTTGACTGAGTTCATAAGATGCCATCTGTAAACTCGTTTAATAATAAATACTATATATCATATTAAATCATCACTCATGCAAGCTCCTACTTATGCAATATGTCGGGGGAAACTGCGCTTTATCGCACGGCTTTATCGCATGGGTGAGGAAGATGGGGTGGCTTGAGATACAACAGTTAGTGTGCTATTGTCATCTTTTTGCACTTTTCTGATTACACCTTATCCCATACAATGAGTTAGGACTTGAAATGGTGGTGGTATACCCTTATTGATAGATCACTTGCACGTAGAACTACGTTTACATATGAACAGCATTATTGACTTTTACGAAACGAAACATACTGAATGTCAGAATCAATGCACCCACATTGTCTTCCCGATACCGGGGTGTGCGGAATTAAACAGTCCACGATTGTTGTCTAGACAAATAATTCCGGGACCGTGACTACTGGACATCTACAAGTGTGTCCGCATCGTCATTCATTGGAAAATCAGATACTCCAAACCGTGGGAATTAGATTCATTTGTATCTACTTTAACAATAGTCTAAGTGCTGAGGATAACACGATACCAGTTTTAGTCCATACCCACACACGCCTTAAAACATGTATATGCTTGCTATGGAAATTCACGTACATGTATCAATGCCTGTCCTGCCTATAAAAGCTGCGGGCAGTATAATTCCGGCGTGTAGGAATTAAATATGTGTCTAATTCCAGATGGTGCGGTAGGCGTTTTATATGGAAACGACTATCGAAGCGTCCTGGTGCAGATGCTAAAATGTATTGTATCTCCTCGATACTATCTCCTAATTAGGACTTTTTAGTATCTCCTAATTGGGAGTTTGTATCTCAGTTTGTATAACAGGAGATACAATATGTTTTAGCATTTACACAGATATTAAGTCCTAACTAGGAGATAGTAAGTCCTAATTAGGAGATAATAACTTCTAATTAGGATATTATAAGTTATAATTAGGAGATACTATTTCCTAATTAGGAGATAAAAATATTTTAGCATTGGCACCAGGACGCTTCCATAAACGACAGTACGGGAGCGCTTGTGGACATCAAGTATATCCACCCAGGAACCTTTCTGTCGGTTAGCTCCCACCACCTGTAGCCGATTTCACAAACATTGCAAAGTATACTTATCTAGCAAAGTATACTTTGAGGGAGTAATCATTTATTTTTCCTGAAATGCATTATTTAATATAGAACTAACGACTGCATTATGTTTGATGGTTAAAAGTATGCAGAATTATTATACTGAATTTATTACATTATCACAGCCAAAATGGCTGTGATAATGTAATACATTCAGTATAATAACAATTAATACATTTATCATTAATTTGAAAATTTCTCCCTCAAAGTATACTTTGCTAGATAAGTATACTTTGCAATGTTGGTGAAATCGGCTACTGGACAGTTTGGGCCCACCACCCCAGGTAGAGATGGGAAAGACACTGGTAACTATTAACAAAGACAGGAATTCGCTTACCAGACTCAGACTCTCTTCACATGATTTATTAATTGAAACTGGCAGATATGCAAACATACCATGAGCTGATAGAATTTTCATATACTGTAATATGAATGCAATATAATCTGAATATCACTTCATACTTGTATGTCCAAAGTATAGAGACAAATATATCTTAAACCTTATTATTGTCACTGGCCAAACGTGACTAAGTTTAAAACACTCATGTGTAAAGCAGTTTAAAGACGTAAATCATTTACGAGCACGTGTACATTGAAAATACCAGGCTAGTGCCATTTCATATTTATTTTGCGAGACGACTAAGAACGCATAGGAATTCCGAGTCGAGCCTAATAAACTTGATGTATATATGTACTCGTAGTATCAAAATAACTATTTTTTTTAGGGAAAATAATTGGGGAGAGAGATGAAAATTGGCTAGCGTGTATTCGCTTAGCAGGTTAACATGATACTACAGTAGTTGATATGTATGTGGCTGATCTATATCTGCACCTAAATTCTTCTGACAGAGGTGTTAATTGCAAATTGGCAAAATATCGTTTCACTACCAACAATACTCCATTATAATGTCTTCCGTTCTTGGTATTGGCTAGGGTCTGTGTGGTTCTGACTGGAGAAATTGGACTTATGGGTTTTGCGACCAGTGTAGCTCCTGATCAGCCTGTTCTTACGCACAGTCTGATCACGATCTGCACTGTTCGCTATTCCATCTGTGAAACAGTCGTCACGCTTCTAACAAGCAACATTATAAGTTATTGTGATTATACAGTCAATTTGGTGTCATGTTGCCCGTCTGAATTTATATTCACCAGTACAATAGACCATATTGCATCTCTCACGAATATAATTGAAACGCGTCTTAAAGGTACATGCCCACTCAGTCAGCACAAACTGTTGTTTAAAATAATTAAATAAGTGTATAATTGTGTCACTATTCCACCAGTTCTAAAATTTACGAGTGCCCGCTATACAGATATAATCATTTAGAAATATGTATTGTACTGATAGTGACGCGCATTGGTATCAGGCTATTTTCATGTGCAAATGAGGCATGGTATTTTTTAATTATTTATACCAATTAAATGAGTCACCTGAAAAAAATAATATTTTCGACAGATTATAAAGTACATGTATGATCATTGCACATCAAAAAATAAATACAGATCAGATACTAAATAGTAATGTCCGTTAACAGTTTAGGGAAACACTGTTATGTTATCGCCCCTGATATCAGTGTGGAAATTCATGTTTGATATACGAAGTATAATAATGTCAATTATATCTTCGGAAAATGGTTAATGACTGTTTATTTTGCCCGAACAATGTCATATCTGATGAACGGACGAACAAACTATGCTTCCCTTTATTATAACCTGACACGTGGGCATATGGTATTACATTGTTTAAACATCGTTTAGATGAACTCAGAATCCATAAACGAAAAAGCTGTATGTATATTAAAAAATCACAGAACACCTTGAGACGACCCCCAAAATGACAGCGGACATACTCGTTTCCTACGGACATTTCGTGCCTTAAACCCTCCCAAATATGTCCGCGGACATATTCGTACCTTTCAATGGACAGTGTTACATATCGTTCATATTTCTCACTCGGTGTAGGTCGTGGTCGCCATTTGAACCGTTTTACTATAACGGTTTGAATGGCTGGTCGCGGTATACAACATGGGTGAGCAAGATGAAAATAGTATGTGAAATTTAATGAGGACAGAAAAAGTTTAGAATGCAGTGGACTAGTAGCAAACTGATTGTAGAATGATTTAGCTTAATAATATATCTTGGCTAATATGTCTAGTGATTATACATTTCCATGAAACCAACATACATGTTAGTTATGTGGCTATAAATATGCTTCTTGTTGTTTAATGCCAATAAACGAATTGAATTGAATTGATTAGATCGTTCAATGCCGTCAAAAAATATTTTAATACCGTTCACAGCCTTCGTGACACATTTGAATACCATTCACAGCCTTCGTGACACATTTGAATATCGTTCACTGCCTTCGTTACGGAAGTTAAAGCGCGAGTATACTTATGTGGCTGTAACTGGAGAAAATGGACCTATTGGTTTTGCGACCGGTGTAGACACATATCACCCTATACAGCCTCAAAGGTTGATAATGATCTGCACCGTTCGCTATTCCATCAAGGAAACACTCGCCATGCTTCTACCAAGCAATATACATCGTGGTCATGTTACTGGAGTGTACTATTTTATCATGAGGTACACTAGTAAACTGGTCACATATTCTATAAGCCCCATTTATCCAGTCGCGTGGCCACTTATACTGTATGTGTTGTCATCTCTACTGGACTCACGTTGTTGGACCGCTGAGGACCTTGTCACTCCCAGTCCCAACCACACCAAGACAGCCAAGGTAACTGTGCAGTGTCCAGCACGAGTCCGGCTTGTAAGACGTGCCATGCTGTATGTGGTATGCAGGCACGAAACGTCGTCCCATACACCTGTAATGTGATATTTTTACCGTTAGAAATTTAAAAGTTATCATTTCATCTAGATGGTTTTAGATGAAATGTTAATTTTCATATTTAAACTGACCACCGACATATTACCACAACATGTATGTAACATATGAGTAAGTATTCGCTTGATTAATTTAAACATAGTTTATTGCATACAAGTACAATTGGCTTGGGATAAAAGTTCTCACCACATTAATTACAGCCCTTTCAACAATACATAAATTTAACAGCAATGGCGATAAGTATACACAGGGGCGGATACAGAAATAATTGCATGGGGGGGTCTGTAATTACAATTCGGCATAGCAGATCTCCGCAAGCGCGAAATCGTAAAGTCGGGGGTCTGGGGGTTCTCCCCCAGGAAATGTTTAAATGCCAGATCGTCGCAGATGCGATTTCCTGACACCTAGGCCACGAAAAAAGTCATCCAACTATTCGAGTATTGTAGATTTTTTTTTCATTTTTTTTGTTTTGCCGGGAGCAGGGTGGGGGGGGGGGGTCCGGACCACCTGGACCCCCCCCCCTGTATCCGCGCCTGATACAGGTATGTGTACATGGGTACATACCAATAATCATGCGGTATATATATATATATATATATATAAAAAGAGAGTAAAGAAAGTGAGAGAGGAGATTGATATGGTTATTGGAAAGATCACAATTAAGACTGCTACATTTATTTTGCATTATTGCATGCATAACTGAAAACAATCGATCTCCCTCTAAATAGTATGGTGGTATATTATATTGAGTATATAGTTGTTGGGCGCATGATGTTTTGAAGTGTCTAAGACTATCTACATTTCTCAGCAACGGGTCAGTTTCATTCCAGAGTTGTACCGAAGATGGTATAAACGATTGTTTGTATACTTCCAGTCGTGTAGTGGGGACATTTAAATCAAATTGATTTCTAAGATTGTAACGAGATATATTATTAACAGTGGGTGGAATCAGGTTAGAAATATAACCAGGTACTTGCTTATTGTTGGCTTTGTACATGATCGAAAGCTTTTTAATACTACGTCGAACAGATAGAAGTTGCCATCCAACTTATTGCCTTAAGTTGTCGATTGATACTGACCGTGTTAATCCTGTTACTATTCTCGCGGCTTCATTCTGAATCTTTTCCAAAGAATCCTTTTCATATACTGTACACCCATCCTGAGATGAAGCATATTCTAGTATAGGTCTCATATAAGATATATATATTTGGTTTAAAGACTGTCTGCTTATCTTAAATGTTAGGTTACGCATTATTCCGAATACTCTCGTATTCGAATTAATTATATGTTGTATGTGTGTATGCCATTTTCCGTTATTTCTCAGTGTTAAACCAAGATGCATATGATCGTCAACAAAGGTTATGGACGTGTTCTGAAATATTAAGTTTAAGGGTCGATCAAGTTGTTTTAATGTATGTTAGAAGCATCGTTTCAGTCTTGTTCGGATTGAGACTAACCAACCATTGTTTAGCCCAATCAGAAATCATTAACAGGTCATGATTTAGTATGCCTTCTAGATCATCAACATATTTTGAAGAAAAGGACAGAGAGCTGTTGTCAGCAAATAATCGAACAATACTTAATAGATGGTCAGCTATGTCGTTGACATATATTATAAATAGTAATGGGCCGACTACCGAACCTTGTTCATGATTTATTATGCCTTCTAGATCATCAACATATTTTGAAGAAAAGAACAGAGAGCTGTTGTCAGCAAATAATCGAACAATACTTAATAGATGGTCAGTTATGTCGTTGACATATATTATAAATAGTAATCGGCCGAGTACCGAACCTTGTGGTACGCCAGCAATAACTAATTTGGTATCTGAAGTTGTGGACCGTATTGATACGGACTGTTTCCTGTTCGACAAGTAGTTTTCGATCCAGTGTAAAATACAACCATTTAATCCATTTAAATATTAACCCCTGATGCCATACTCTATCAAAGGCTTTAGAAATATCACAAAACACTATACATATATATTGTCGTTCATAAAATGCCTGACATATTTGATGGTGAATGTTAATATACCATTGAGTGGCATGGTAAAAAACCAAATCGCCAGAGGTTTTGAGACAGATGTAATAGTTCCTTTTAACATTCTATGACTAATTAGATCGTATCCACAAGCTTTATTAGTTTTCAAAATTCGTATTATATCTCTAACCTCAGATTCATTTATATTAATCGTATCAAGAACTTGGTTAGTTTTTAATTCAAACGATGGTAAAGTAGAGTTAGTATCATCAACAGTTGATATTGAAACGAAGAAGTTGTTAGGACTAGCTTCCAGAAATATATTTTGTTATTCAAAAATGATTCTGTTAGATTAAACTCTATGTCGTTATAAAATGCTTCTCTTGCATGTTTTTTTCATATTATTAACTTTATTCTGAGTTGTTTTGTATCTATTCCAATCGTCCACCCGTTAAATTTTATTGCTTTCTTTCGTAACTAGTCCCTTAGCTTGCTTGTTTGGCGAATTTCGGAATCATACCATGGTTTATCGTTAGGCCGCACTGTGAATTGACTGCATGGAATGCATTGCTTAGCTAGCTCAATGAACTTAGATGTAAATATATTAGATGCATCATCTACAATACCATTATTTAAAATAAGTATTATCCAATCAGTATTAAGCATGAGCTCGTTAAATTTAGCAAAGTCTGCTCTTTTATAGTTCCATACAGTTCGTTTATATGAATTAGTATATGAACTTTCAGCTGGTATGATGACACATGTAGCCTTATGATCACTTATGTTTGGCGAAACAGATAATACATCGCTTTTGAGAATGATCTGATCTTGGTTAACAATAATTGGATCCAGTAAGGTTGAAGTAGTAGCTGTTTCCCGAGTTGCGGATGTAATTATGTTTCTCAATGAATTCATAATCATTACGTATTTTAACTTGTGGTTGTGACATTTAATTGAACTTCATTTACATCGCCAACAACAATGATAGTATGTGTTATAATTATCAGATACCAGTTCTAGATTGCGATTAAATAATTCACAAAATTCGATATTTGACGACGGGGGTCGGTAAATCGTGCCAATCAAGAACGTTTTACGGTTTGCCTCAACTTGAATCCAGATGGTTTCATCCCAAAATATTTCTAAATGTTGCATTCTTTCTGCTAATAAGTGGTCTGCGACATATACTAATATACCCCCAGAATGTGGCGATTTGTCATTTCGGAATGGTAAGCCATATCCATTCAGTTGTAAACTGCTCGTTTCTATAGCGCATGATAAGTGCGTTTCTGTAAAACATAGAATATCGAAGTCTGTAAAAGTGTCCTGACTAAACATTTAAAAAGATCCAATCTCATTTTCAGGCCCTGGATTTCTTTCAACATCACCAGCTAGCAGTAGCAAAATCAAAGATATTATTGCTAGACAAATGTTGAGGTTAAATAGTAATCCGGATCCTCTACATTTAAATATATTGGTCAAACAATTACCTATATGCGCTAACACATTCAGTATTATATATAAAATGTTAGTAAATATTGTAAACGCAAGCAATATCGGCTGTGTGCTACAATTAAAATTACCTCCGGGAAGTTAAATCATTTGGCTTATTAATTAAATCAGCGAGGTGAAGAGCTGCCATAGGTATCAACAATGACAACCTCACCCAACAACACCAGATAACATGTATGTTCACAAATCTTCTCAACATAGTGCATGTACATATAATAGTGACATTCAAACAGCAAGGACGTTTGACTGAGAGAAAGAAGATAGAGCGAGTAAAAAACAAAAGGAATAGTAGAAAAACAACAAGATGATATTGAAGCTGGTAGGAACACGTACATGCAACATACAAATACATCTTCCTAACGTGTGATGCAGAACGGTGATCAGGTATTTATGTCTGGATGGATAGTTCAGTGATCTATTCTCATATAAAATATCTACTGCAAATTATCGTGTGTTAGTTACAAATCATTTAACGAACACTGTAGATCCAGATCACATCGCATGTCTAGCAAAATGGCTCATGCATTTAATCCAGTGACATAATGCTTTCTTTATTGTTATAATAATACATACCTAAATAACACTCACACGTGGCACTGAGAAAAGCGATCTACTTTCATTTATTGACCACAATTATGTAACAGTATTATGAACAAGATGCACATTCCCCATAAAAATAAACTTACTTGCAACTCGAGAGTATGAAGTGACACGGCAGGATATCGATTACATGAGTGACCATTACATAATGTACAACCCATGCAGATCCGGACCAGCCTAGGCACAACTATACAGTCTGATCAGGGTTTACTATGTTTTCCACTACGCAAACATGTAGAATCTTCCTATTATAAATAAGTATACCCTGCCAAGGTAGAATGTATCAACTGGGTGAGTGAACAGCACAGTTCTACAACCAATGTAGATCCAGACCAGCCTGCACGCGAACGTATATTATGATCAGTGTATACTCCATTAGTTACTATGTGATAATGTCGGATCAGGTTCTTGAACGTTACGATGACGTGATGTGCGAAAACATATCGACTGATTTCAATAACCGCTCAGAATAGAACCAACGTAGGCACAGAACAGCCTACCTCGAAGTATATGCTGAGCAGGATATACTCGGTTTATCAAACGTAATAAACTTGAATCATCTGAGTACAGCTTGAAATTGTAAAACGTATGACTGCATGATTGAATCGTACATCACCTACAGGCACAGACAAGTCTACACACAAATGTATAATCTAATCAGTGTATACTCTGTGCTCTATGCGTTACTCCTGAGAAATGAAACATCTGCCAAGTAGTGGATGAATGAACCATACATGATTTACAACCAGTGTATACCGAGACCAGCGTAGACACGAATGTATAATCTGATCTGGGTATACTCTGCTTGTTACTCCTTAAAAAGGAACACCAGTCAAGTGTTATGTTAGTATGAGTGACATGAAACAAACAAGTAGTGGATGAATGAACCATACACGATTTACAACCATTGTAGACCGAGACCAGCTTAGACACAAATGTATAATCTGATATGGGTATACTCTGCTTGTTACTCCTTAAAAAGGAACAGCAGGCAAGTTTATTATAGTATGGTGTGACATGACAGAACAAGTAGTGGATGAATGAACCATACACGATTTACAACCAGTGTAGACCGAGACCAGCTTAGACACGAATGTATAATCTGATCAGGGTATACTCTGCTTGTTGCTCCTTAAAAAGGAACACCAGTCAAGTTTTATGTTATTATGACGTGACATGACAGAACAAGTAGTGGATGAATGAACCATACACGATTTACAACCAGTGTAGACCGAGACCAGCTTAGACACAAATGTATAATCTGATATGGGTATACTCTGCTTGTTACTCCTTAAAAAGGAACAGCAGGCAAGTTTATTATAGTATGGTGTGACATGACAGAACACGTAGTGGATGAATGAACCATACACGATTTACAACCAGTGTAGACCGAGACCAGCTTAGACACGAATGTATAACTGATCTGGGTACTCTGTTGTTGCTCCTTAAAAAGGAACACCAGCCAAGTTTTATGTTATTATGACGTGACATGACAGAACAAGTAGTGGATGAATGAACCATACACGATTTACAACCAGTGTAGACCGAGACCAGCTTAGACACAAATGTATAATCTGATATGGGTATACTCTGCTTGTTACTCCTTAAAAAGGAACAGCAGGCAAGTTTATTATAGTATGGTGTGACATGACAGAACAAGTAGTGGATGAATGAACCATACATGATTTACAACCAGTGTAGACCGAGACCAGCTTAGTCACAAATGTATATTCTGATATGGGTATACTCCGCTTGTTATCCTTAAAACGGAACATCAACCAAGTTTATTTGAGTATGGTGGAACATGACAGAACAAGTAGTTAATTCGCGTTAATTCTTGTACTACCGCGTAGTTGTGTCGCGTTAGGTCTTATGAAATGTACCGTTTGTGGAGATCTCCCTCTAAGTTAGATTTGGCTTGATATATTGTCTGTTTGGTGTGATATTTGTAAAATTTGATATTAAATTTCGTTTACCGCCTCGCATTGGGCCAACTGTCGATCTGATCAGAGGTTATTGGCGTAACAGATGATCCCGGCGTCGCCTTTAATACCGAGTCGTTTATAAATAAAAGGTAGTTCAGACGAGTCCATTTATGAAAAGGGAGTATTTTTTGTTCTCAAAAATATGAAAATTGCTTCCAAAAGTGCAGGATCGCACTGTTTGCATAAACCGCTATAGCAGGCTTTCGGGTTCAAAGGGTAACGCAGGCGGAATGTTCAAGCATCTCGTTATTAGACCGCTGATATAAATATATGGGACTACTCTGTACTGTAAAAATATAAGAATGACCTAGTTACATACTGAAATGCGATAGTGGGTGACAAAATGGACATACTGTGCCATTTTCAACAGCTGTAGGTCTGTATATACATGTATTTATATTTACATCGTCAGGTTACACGCTATGTTTTCCCCGATAGTACTCAAATATAATGCTAAATCAGACGGGCAACAGAGTAGACACTTATCAGAGCTGCCAGGTGCATAGAAGGAGAATGTGTAATAAGCCAAACACGGGCTTATAGGGCGTTTGCGACCAGTGTTGATCCAGTTCATCCTGTACATCGGCACAGTCTGAACAGGATCTGCACTTTTCGGCATTCCTTTAATAAAACACACTAACATGCAATCTAAATCGTATTTAGACTACAGGAGTGTTATATTTCAATATACACTGGTCACAAATCACACAAACCCCATTTCTCCAGTGACCAAGCTTCGACGTAACCCCCATTTGACAAAACAACGATTTTCTTCTGGAAAGCATCTTTAGTTTTTAACATCGAGTCCAAACATTTTCTATTTATTTGAAACAAGTCAGTTGAAAAATAGATTAGAAATAGTAAATAATTTACTGTACATGTGAAAATTGAATATATACTTTTAATTCTTTTTGTCTGTCAACGAACAAAATATGTGATTTAGTTATATTTTAGTATTCGAAAACAGTACATGTATTTACGGGAAAATAAGCGAGTGGACATTCAAGTTACACAATTTTAGTCCTGCAATATAACATTCATCCATGTGTAAAAACAAACACATCAATATTGGATTTTCGGAACTGTAGAAAGCACCCTGATGTGCACAGTGTATATATTTTACCATGACTGTCAAATTGGACTCGATCAATCAGCTTGGCATAGGTGTGGCCTCGCGGATTCCATATACACCTGCCGCATTATTGTTGACATCCGATTGAACGTAGCTTCACACGTCTGTCACTGACTCGGACAGATAAACAAAATGGATTCAACCAATCAGCATATAATAGGTGTGGCTTAATTGAATTCAGAATACACCTGTCCCAAGATCAACTTCCTATTTGCCTGCGGTAACATCATCGAATAAGTTGTTTGCTATGCCGAACTGTTAATGACCTCCGTCGTCATCCGTTTGAACATAGCAACACACGCGTGTCACTAATTATTTCATCTCGAAATTGTCAAAGCACAAGTATGCTATAATAATAACATTCTGCAAAGCATTACAGAATAAATTTACGAAATTTCGGAGATTATGTCAGCATTTTGTAAACAAAATAGAAATATAACATTTAATTTCACATTTTTTTCTGATTCTGGCTCTGCTGTCTGTTTGACCGTGAAATACAATGGACTTCCGCACAGATAGTCGTCGCCGACGATTGCAACCAACGTATAAATAATCCAAGTATAACTAGGCGAAGGCAACAATAACGATTAACGTATATATTAAACGACAATCAAAGTACTGAAAGTACTGAACATAGGGTACTACAATATTAAACTAGATTGATTGATTGATTGATTGATTGTTGGTGTTGCAGTTTCATTAACCCTTAAATGTGCATGCCCACTCAGTAGGTACAAAATGTTCTTTACATCAGAGACATCATCTGAGACATTTCCTGGCAAAATAAACATTCATGCCCCATTATCCCACGTACTGATTGGCATTATTATATATTTTATATCAGACGTAAATTTACACACTGATATCAGGGGCGATAACCGTGTTTGCTTAGAATGTTAACGGACATTACTATTTAATCTCTGTATTTATTTTATGATGTGCAATGATCATACTTTAAAATATGTCGAAAATATTATTTGTTCAGGTGACGCATTTCTTTAGTATAAATAATTAAAAAATTAAAAAAAATATTATGCCTCATTTGCATATGAAAATAGCCTGATACCACCGCGCGTCACTATCAGTAAAATACATATTACTAAATGATTATATCTGTATAGCGGGCACTTGTAACGTTTAGAACTGGTGGACTAGTGACACAGTTATACACTTATTTAATTCCTATAAATTACATTTTGGGCTTACTGAGTGGGCATGTACCTTTAAAGCGCTGGAAACGACAATTGTCGTCTGCTGTTTTAAATATTTTTATATTTTCTCCTCAAAAACATACCGAGACGATTCTACTGCGCTGCCAAAACAGGTTTTTAAAGAGATTAAAATATACAAAATGAGCAGACGGCAATTTTATTTTTCAGCGTTTTAATGGTTAAGGGGTAAACTATTGACATTGCACAACTTAAAGTTCAGTATGCACTGCTACAGTATGTACCAAAACATTCAACACCATTACAGATTATGCATAGCAATATCAGAAAGATACGGTAGCACATATACAAGACATCATCAATTCAAGTATACAGATTCCAGATATCTATGATCATTATAGATATATTGAAAACTGATTGAAGAGCAATAGTTACAATAATTCCGCGACGGAAGCGGTGTCGCGCCTGAAAATGCCTTATCGGTACATCGCCAAGTTTACTTCTGTTTTGTGAATGAAATAGTTTGCCCCGGATCGAGTATATTAAAACATACAAATGACGTCATTGGGGAAACCGCTGACAAAATTTTCAATGTATGGAAGCCCAAACTTGTTCGATTTTTTTTGTCGTATTTCAGTACTTGCATTAATAGGGTGAGGTTAATATACGCTGGATGTGTTATACTGTCATTAATTTGTTCCCTGCCTGTAAGTTATCACCTTAAATACTGACTTATTGACCCCCTTCCCTGAACGTAGAATTGACACTCATGTTGGCGTGTATTGGCCACCATCGACAAATGTCAATCAGGCCGAATTCAGGAATGTCACTAAAATCCACTGTAAATCCATCGATAGAGAGAGAGAATGAGGATTAAACATCAGTTAGACCTACACGTGCGAGTTTTGTTTCGCACAGGTGTCGGTGAGTTTAAAAATAGGCTGTCGAAAGGTCAAACTTGATGTAGTTTGTGTGTTAAACGCGTAGCTTGTTTCGGAGAGTATTCGGAGGGGAGTTAACTCTGTTACCAAATTTAGCGATAACAGCACGATTTGTGCTGCAAATGGGGGCAAATCACGCGCAACAAAATAATTCGATGTATTTTTGTACGTAGAACATCCGTTGTTGATATTGTGCAGTACAAGTAGTTTTTCATAATATTATTTTCAATTAGCGGTTGCGTATGACAGTTAAACGTTGAGTAACACAATGCATTGTGTTGTTATGGTTACTCCAAGATATCAGCTGGGGGGGGGGGGGGGCGGTCTTGGGGCGTGGCTAACTGTCGGAGGCGATGCCTATACATAGGTATACCCTACGTAAAAACGAAGAAATTATGCAACAAATACATGATGTCTGTAAATGCAAACGATATTATATAAGAAACATTCAACCACCAATCAGGTAAGCTGTTCTACTGCTACGTCAAAGCGGTTATTTTTACAGTGCTACCTCGCGTCATAGATCGCAGTAATAGGAGAGATAAGCGATGACCAATTAATTGCATGGCTCTGTATATGTGTCAGATAAGGTGCGATATGAGAAATCTCAATATCACGAAACATACAAACGAACCGGAAATCGGTCATTATAGTCGTCGTTGTTGTTGTTTTTAGAGCATTTTGAAGAAAATAAGTGATAGTTTGTAATGTGACCTTTAAACGTCTCACCATTTATTTCCCTTGAATGATGTCATGACTGGGAAAGTGTATCATAACATCATAGATAGGCGTACCACACACTAAATATTAATTATTTGAAGAATAACATTTTATCATGCTTATGTGACACAAAGTTAAGCTTGTGGACGGGTCGATACGGACGCACGGCAAGTACAATGTACGGGCGCAGGTATATCCAGAAACGAACCCGCGACCTCGGTCAACATTACTCATTGCGCCATCAAGTAAAATAATTGCTGGTGAATCTACTCGTAACTATTAAATATAAATTCTTGGTATTATTACAATACAAATGTTAGATTTTATTTATTGAGCAGCACATCAACATAATGTGGAGCTGTACTGATTACCTATCATGTTGTATGTGGCTCATTTGCACGGAGCCCCACAGGGGACATGGATTTGTTTTCATTAATTCGTTCCCACGAAATGACAATTCGTTCCCACGAATTAACAATTCGTTCCCACAAAATAACAATTCGTTCCATCCAATTGACAATTCGTTCCATCCAATTGCACTCCGTTCACGCGAATTAACGAGGGAACGAGGGAATGAATTGTTATATCGTGAGAACGAATTGTTATATCGTGTGAACGAATTGTTATATCGTGGGAACGAATTGTTATTTCGTGGAAACGAATTGTTAAAATGAGGGAACAAATTGCTAATTCATGGAAACTAATTGTTAATTCGTGGGAACTAATTGTTAAATTGAGGGAACGAATTGTTATTTCGTGGGAACGAATTGCTATTTCGTGGGAACGAATTGTTATTTCGTGTGAACGAATTAATAAAAAATAACTCTACGTCCCCTGCGGGGCTCCGTACATTTGCATATGTATTACACTGGTGTATTATGCGAACTCCCATTTTATGCAATACACACGTACCGAAGCACATGTGACGGTATCCGGGATCCAAAGTCAATTGTTATATGTGGCTGTAGCTGAATAAATGGTACTTATGGGTTTTGCGGCGACCAGTGTAGATCCAGATCATCATATGCATCCGTGCTATTCGCCATTCCATCAATGAAACACTCGCCATGCTTCTAACAAGCAGTATACATGCATATTTTATCACGCCATAGAAGTGTGTTATTTGATCAGGAGCTACACTGGTAACAAATGCCA
>CM055274.1:96653893-96816364 GCA_029237695.1 Conchocele bisecta
ATCTCAGATGATAGTCAGCTTCGGAAGGGAGAGACCAGTAGGAAGATATATTACGCCAAGGTGGAACATATCAGCGGTGTTGTGTTTTCTGTCAAAAGACCCATTCGAACATATGGAAGGGGCCAGTGTCGCGAATTGGACAATCAAAACGTTTTTTTTTACTTGCTTTTGCTACCGCGATGCGCAGAGGAGAACTTCACGCGCTGATTATTAATGATTCAGGGTCGGTAAGGATTCCATGACCTTAATTTATGAGACAGGTTGTTTGCCCAAAACACATGCACCTGGTGAGGTGACTCTCCCTTTTGTGGTCCCGGCTATTAAATCCGGGCGAAGGGTATCGAGGAATGATATCAATCTTTGCCCGGTGAGAGCGGTCAGACATTACCTGAAAATTACAAAAAAGACTAGGAACAAAAGAACAAAACTTTTTATTCCCATTCAGGGTAGTCACGATATATCCAAAGCATCCATTTCAAAATGAATCACGTTGGCTATCAGGCGTGCATATGAGAATGTCTTAATGGAAGACAATAAGAACCTTAAGATCTCAGCCCATGAGGTTAGGGCAGTGGCAACCTCATGGGCTTTCCAAAACAGAGTTCCATTAGCTCATATACTGAAGGCCGCTTCTTGGAAGTCACAAACTACCTTTTCAAAGTTTTATCTCAGATCTATGTCGGAACAGTGTGGAGACATATACAAATTAGGTCCCTTGGTTGCTGCAGCAAATCTAGTTGCAGGAACGGGGAACTAATTTGGCAAGCATTGAATAAGTCAGTAGTAAAGATGTACACTTTATGAATACCGTTTGTGATTTGGGGTGTGTACGGACTATATCTCCCAATGTGAAGGTGGTCATTACTCATTAGGTATTTTTGTATATTACTAGTGTTAGAGTTGTTACTCTATAATTGTTTCACTATGACCATATGACGGTTTAGTACTAGATATTGTATAGTTAGTTAGGTAGATGTGCATTTATCAAAGTTTGAGTATTACTCTATAGTTGGGATATGCATTGACTTTTTCTCCCAATATCATAGAATTTTGGCATATATTATTAGCTGGCACTTTACTACTATCTGTAATCCACATATACTATATCTTATTACCATGATCATTAAGTTGTGAGTGTAATCGTGGTATAAGACTTGAATATTGTGAAACATTTCGGTGCAACTCAGTGTTATCTTAAGAATCAGGCTGCTGATTCCGGATTCCACGAGAGCGACAACTGCTACATACGGGATGAGCGGTTATCGACGCCACAACACAGAGCAGTGGCAACTAGAACAGTCCTGGAGCACCAACCAGGACATCAGAACAATAGGTAGGAAACATTGTATACTTTGTTCTGAATGGTACCGAAATGTCGCACGTAAGATCTGAGATAATACCTGTCTAGTGTCTTTTGTGACCAAAAAGAAGGGGGGGGGGGGGCGCGCATTTTATTCATGTGCATAGACCCAATTAAAATAAAACAGGTGGTACGAGTGATTATTATGGTAAGATTAGGTAGGTTGGAAGGAAGTCCCCAAGGAATAAGATTTAGATAGGTACGTTTTTGGGGATATTGGAAGTTTAATCGTAAGAGTTCTAACGGTTAACTATCTTACCTCCCGCCAGTGTGACAAATTCTGTAGCATAAGTAAAATCACAGGGTCAGTTGGATAAAAATTAAGGATTTTCATAGAGAAAATCTGTTTTTATCTATATTTACCTGTGATGTTACTTATTAAAGGGCCCGTTATAAAGTTTTATCTTTATCCTCCCGCCCCGCTACATACAGTTAATTGAAGCCTAGCTTCATATGACTACAAGGTTACTACTATAGGATTTTAATATGTCTGCGCATGCACGGAAGTGCGGCATTGTGGGAATACGGGCATCTGCCTGTATACCACTTAAGAGGTTAATGGTATGGCCTTGCGGACTCGTTTTTTATTTCATATTATGAAATATGGTATCAGGAATTGTAACTTGATAGCTACTTTATAGCAGAAGTAACATCACAGGTAAGTATAGATAAAAACAGATTTTCTCTATAAAAATCCTTAATGTTTCATTGACCAAGGAACGAATTGTGCGACACAATATGTGTGTCACAGAGTCCGGGAATCATGATGTTCGATCTTAGAAATATGTTCTATTAACGAATTGACATGTTTAGTTATGACATGAACGGTTTTCAGCGACTGAAAAACATTTGGTGTATTCATATGAACACGACTTAGTGATGATTTACATTCATTGAATGGTATTACGCCATCGAAATTCTGCAAGAGAGATTCCCTGGTCTCGAAGACATGGATGTAGACACGAAAACGAAGTCTCTAGGCGACATATTAAATGACCTATTCCTGATTTTTGCAATTTGACCTAATGAATATGCTAGCATATAGACTGATCTTTACATACAATTCTAACTGGTTTTCACGGTGGCCATATTGGATTTAATGCAGTTGGAATGCTCTAAATATGACTTAGCGCTTTCACAACCTTAACGTTGGGTATATTTCTTATAACTTCTGTTTCCCTTCATCGAATGTATTGACAGTGTTCACATATATGTTGTACATATATATATATACCTTCACATTTACGAAGCAATTACATGTGAATCGATCGATGATCAGGTATAGAACGGGTGCCCGTTTCACTAACGAACTAAGCAAGTACTTTTGTCATAAGTTATAATTTAAGTCCGGAGTACGTGCTTAGTCCGTTTCACAAAACATTATAGCAAGAACGACAATCGAAATTTACGATGGAAAACTAAGACAGGTAGCTAGCAGCCTTAAGTTATAACTTACATATTTAAGTCGGAACTTATGAAATAAACAAAGATGGATGCCCCCATGTGAGCCGAGGTGGAGAAAACAATTCACTGACAGCAGGTAAATGTTCACTTCATACGTACTATTTTAGCAATTATCATATAAACCATATATGCTTACATATAGATAGCCACACCTGTGCTAGTTACCCGTGTATTGCTATTTGTGATGTAGGTCATTTCGTTACCAGTATTCGTTATGCCCAGTTATCGACAACATTTACAACTACTGTAGATCCAGATGAGCCGGCTCGTAACGAACCATCTGTATGCTGTACATATATGTCTGTTTGTCGGTTGGTGTCAGTCAGTTGGTCGGTATCAGCTGGTCGGTGTCAGTTGGTCAGTGTCGCTCGGTGTCTGTCGGACTGTAGTCGGTCGGTCGGTCTGTGTCGATCTGTGTCGATCTGTGTCGGTCGGTCGGTCGGTCGGTCGGTCGGTCGGGTCGGGTCGCGTCGCGTCGCGTCGCGTCGCGTCGCGTCGCATTAATCCAGTCATATACTGGTCATGGCATGTCATGTTTGCCTTCGTCCGGGCACATGTTTGTGACCTTAGGTTGTTGGAGGTGACGCCTAAAACAAACGAAAACAATGCAACATATTCCGTAACCGAAGCCTATTCTGTCTTAAGTGGTCATTCTTTTCTTTAAAAACGATGAATATACCACCTAATGGTGTGTCATGTATGAACGTCCGTCCGTCCATCCGTCTGATTGACTATCCGACTGTTGTTTGTTCTTTCTTTACAGAACATACAAACGATGACAGCTGCATTTGCTATAATCCAGGCGCGCAATTTACGACGGGAACGAGTCTTTAGGACCGAACCAATCCCCTAGACTTCATGGATAACGAGGACCAAATATCGAAATGCAGGCTGTCTCGTGATTTATTCTACAAGTATGCGACATTGCACATGCTGACATTATACGGTCAACCCTGAGATCACACAGTCTGTCAGTGTCATTGCAAGTGTTGACTGCATTGCGATTTTACGCAACTGGTAGTTTCTTGTCGGCACTGGAGAGATATACAACATTATCAAATCCAGTGGTTCTAGAAAGTGGAGTATAACTTGTGCGGACAGTGTTAGCCTGTGTTTCGTTTCTGATAAGGAGATACCTTGTTTTCAGACTAGAAGAAGAAACAGTCCTGACGCATTTAACAAAAATTTCAGACCCGTCCGCTGAATGCACGTGCGCATTAATCCAGTCATATACTGGTCAACATGTTCAGGGGCAATCCTATATGTGTGACACTGACTCACACAGTGCATGCATTTCTACATGTAATCAACAAATTACCCGTGTCCAGTTCAAGTAAATATAATATGTCATTCGGTAGTTGTATCAGATACGTCCATATCTGACCGGGCATACCATTAATAATCGACATTACATGTGTTCTGCTGACTCTGAAACGTGATTTCTGAGTTAATGATGTAATTTAAGTAAAATTTAAAAAATGGTCGAACTACCATTTTAATGGAATGTAAAAATAAAAACATTGTTAATTGCTTCTTTTGTTGCTGTTTCATATCATATGCCAGTTTATTTTACAGTATAAGGTTCACTAGTTGGCAATAAATATATCCACATGTATTCAATGGCGTCGGAATATTAAGATAAGTTTTAAGAATATTAAGTTTGTGTTGTGAAACCAAATAAGCAATGACTTAAGTCGGTCATAACTTTTGTCATAAGTTATAACTTAAGTTCGAACTTATGAACAAACTAAGATTTGTTAGTGAAACGGGCTCCGGGTCCTTAAATCGACTATCTACTTTAAAACCAATACATTCATAAAGATTAACACACACACTTATATTGTGTGGCTTCGTTTCTAGGGACGTAACAGCGAATACTAAGTTCAACCTTAATTTTCGTTCCTTCCTTTTTATGCTGTGTTGTAAAATATTAAGAAACTGTACTCCATATGTATTGTGCGCATGGTGGAATGGACAGAACATTACATGACCTGCAGCCCGAGTAGGTCAAACGTGTGCATCACGTCTATAGTCTTATAAATAGGTTGTCTGAGCTGGGATAATCACGAGTAATTTCCTTTAGAACTACTCCCGGAACATGATCTTCATACTAATTGGCGTAGGTTTGACTACACGACATATTCAGCTAATTATAAATGTTTACCCACACTAAATCATCAGATATTGATGCAAAAGTAGTACAGTAAAACGATCATGCAGATGGTGTATGCAATAGACAGTCTTCGTTGATTGCAAAACACGGTCAATTGATGTACTAATCTACTTCACAGACATGTTAATGTATCATTTACACCATTTTCAAGCATATGTTTTGGGATTATTTTGTTAGTTAGAACATTTTTATCATGTGACGCGATTTCGATTCAAGCCGGAATATCACTCGTACTGTCATTTCGGCTAATTCTGCGCATCGGCTAATGCGCAATTCACATCAAATTTAGCATACATCATAATACAATATGTGGATTTCGGAATACACAAGCTGATTGATTGCTACACTGTGGCACAATTTTATCACATTCCGATAGTTTGGTAACAAGTTATTCCGAATATAGTAAAATTGTGTAAATCCTTAGAACCTGCTGATGGAAAAGCTGTCTTATTTAGTTGGGCTGAACATTTTTACCTATCCCTACCCAGAGTAGAACTTTATAAAACATATCTATTCTTATAAGAGATTCATCGTAGAATTCGAATCTGTGTGTTAAAATTGCGAAAACCGCGGCCGAATATCGATTTTTAACTGATCTCCATGGTAACTGTTAGATTAACAAGAAAGTACAAATATTTATAATGTCGACCATAATGTAACTTTCCTGTCAACTATTCGTGTTGAAAGCAAACTTTCGCATTTTTCTGCACCTTTATGTTCCAGGAAAATAAAAAAGTAGTCTAGTGTAGGTTTTCCAAAACCAAGATGGCCGCCAATTCCAAGATGATCACCATGCATGAAAATGACAGAACCAACATTATATAATTTGCTATCAGTTGATTAGAGCTCATTACTTATGCAGAATCAGCAGATAAAATCATTTACTAAAACCGTGAATTATGAACAGAGAAAATGGGAAGATCGGTTTCGCTATTTCTGTTTCAAAATGGCCGCCATGAAACATAACGTAACTTCCGGTCGACAAATAATATCTTGAAACATCCTGATTATCCATATTTCAACACAGCATGATACCAATAATAACTATCACAAATGTAACTATGTTAGTGATAATAAAATCCAATAAGCAATAACACATGTAATTCAGTCAGCTTACATTTAAAAATGGCCGTCGTGAAGCATCTTGTCATTTCTATTTGATATATATATGTTAACGTTCAGTTGCAAAGTATCTTCATTTCTAACATAAATAAGTGCAGAAGCTATCAATATGTGAATCTGTTAATTTCATACATATACGAGCAACACAACCCGTTTCTTTACCAACCGGCGCAATATGTAACTTTACTTTTTGTTTCATTTTCGATATACCCAAAAATCAAGTAGCTCTTAATTGTCGGCGCATACTACTTTAAATTATCTAAATGTTAGAACCTGTCCGACATAACAGTATTCTATCTGCTGATTCGTAGCATATCGGCAGAATGCCGTAATTTGTGGGATTCGTTGTAGCGAATAATCTATGCTCACGCCTGATAAAATGGGATATAAATTAAAAGCTTGATGATAATAATCAATTTAATCATCACGTAGTCCCCCTTAGGTATTGGATGTCGCTATACCATATCAAGATTTAAATAACAATAATAACACGATGGTCACTTTTAATCTCGATTGGATACAATGAAAACATTTGCTTTGAGAACACATTTTACAATGATATAAAACATTATATAATTTCCTCATGAATGAGCATATACCTGGTGATGACGAAATCATGGAACCACTAGCAGTCATGGCTAGTGTTATTTCGAACTTTTCGAGTACCCATTATTTCTGCAACCTAAATCGGATTGTCTTGAAATTGCTTTCATGCACAATGTTAATGCCAATGGATTGTTGGTCGGACCAGGCTATGGATGGGCGTATCGGTGAGCCCCTACTCAATTGCTCTAGTATAGCCATGCATATGCATCTGTGAAATAGAGGTCAGAGAAAACGTAGAGCCCAGTCAAAACATATTCAACTCATAATCTATTAAACAGTATACAGTCAAAGAAGTCGTAAACATGTTGAACATATGATAACGTATATTAGGTTCGCAAGACATCGAACCTGATGGCAATAGCACAGATAAGGAAATACGTGTGTGCAGTACTCAATTAACTTGCATGGTGACATAAAATAAGCAAATATACATAACATCTGTATATATCTGTAGAAACAAAGTATTACATTTTGAAATCGCATATGGCAGTCACATGACATGCACATGGGCTTCGGTAAAAGGTATTCAAGTACATAGGCGTAGGAGCGTTTCAATTATTGGGGGGTCAAGTTGGTAAAAGCGAATTTATTATTGACAAGCAAAAAAAAAAAAAAAAAAAAACGTTCTTCATCTTAATATTGGGGGGGGGGGGGGCCCCACTTTTAACAATATTGGGGGGGGGGCCAGGCCCCCCCATGTCCAACAATATTGTTATATCATCAATATTCGGGTGGTGGGGGGCAGGCCTCCCACTTATTATCCCGATTGGATAGGGGCCCCAACTTACTTGTGTGCAATGCACAACATTTCAGAGCCAAATCTCCAAAACCAGGTGTGCGAAGGTGGTCGTTCTTGTGCGTGACACACATTTGAGTTGATATGTATGCAAGGGTGAAGTTTTATGTTAAAATATTCCATATGGTTGCAACAATTTATTGTGTGGATACATCAACGTTTACTAATGGATGAACGGGGCGGTTTTAGCCCCCACAGTTTCAACTGATTACTTACAACATGCGGCTGGCTATCTTCAGACTTGTTCTTTTAGAAACAAATCGCGGCCACCAAACTTATTGTTGTTGTTGTTGTTGTTGTATTCCAAAGTTCCGCCGCTTATTTTTCGGCGCACCCCTTCAAGCCACAAGACAGGAAGGGTGACTTGACATTTTATAAGTTCTGTCTGTATTAACGAACATGATTGAAAGCGGTGAAGCCGGGATAAAACTCGTATAATTGATGAACAAAAAGAATAAGGTCTACACAGGAAATTTCATCCACCAATTATTGGGGGGGGGGGGGGGGGTGTCAAAGCATATTCTGGCCCCCCCACTCCAAATATTGGGGGGGGGGGGGGACGGCCCCCCCCTGGCCCCCCCGGCGGCCTCCTACGCCACTGAAGTAACGTTGCGTAGAAGACATAGGTCGGTGTTCTGGCAGACCAGTGAGGTACAAGAAACCGCCGTCTGTTATGATAGAAGAGGTTCTGGTATAATTATATATTTTTGTTGATCAATGCTTTTGGGTGGAATTTATAGTATAACAACAAACGATACATGTTATTGATGGCGGTTAAATAAATGCTTATGACATTGCTAATAGCTTAAACTTATTTAATATCAACAAAATTCATCGGTGATGTAGATAGGTCGTTAAACAATTGTACATATAGAGGTGCATTACTGAAGCAATATCAGTTTATGGCCATATATGCAACAGAAATATTATATGATGGATATGCAAAATATTTATTTCATGAAATATAAGTGATATACATACTATAGAGTACTTACAATTGGACTTGAAAACACATTTTTACGCTTATAAATGTGAATTGTGCTCCTGGAAAATTATATTTTTTACGAAGAGTCTAAGGAAAAAATAGTGAACATATACCTGAATATTTCTCAGTGGCCCATGTGTACGAGGTGGACACATATGTCTAGTGGTCCTACAAAATGGCAATATGGCAGCACGTACACGTACATGTATCGAAGTTCTAGATACTTTATCTAAAACATGATTAAATAGTTTAGTATATACATACATGTATTACTACTATTACTACGTCTGATGGGCTTAATAGTTTTGTTCTTGAACTGAATGTTTGCACAATAATCAGCTGTACAGCGTTTGTATGGAAACAAAGTAGTGTTTTACTTATGAAAATATGGTCATTAATTGACATGTAGTGTGTAAGACACACATAAATAGACATTAATTATTGACTAGGGGTAATACTTATCAGCTATAGATGCACGGCATATTCATCATATATAATATGTGTACACAAATGTTTTCGAAAACAAATTTAATGACATTAAATATAGTTATAGTGTGCACGTTATGCTAACATTTTAAGTGGTATGAGACGGGAACATATTACAATGAAGTATGCTTTGATAGACCTGAGTGTGCTGGTGAGCTACATATATATGGGTGACTCACATACATTGATTAAGCCGCGACTACAGATTTGCACTGATATGTTTTTTATTTGTATGTTCATTATCTTTTACGGTACTGTCGGCTAAAAGTCATAAATGGTTTTGGTCCATATATTAGATTTAATATGATATTTCATACGAGTGTACATTGTTAATCAAAGTGAAACTCATTCAACCGTGGCATATATATATTCACCGCCAGGCTAACGCTTTGAAATGCTTGTATATAACATACATGTACGTAGTGTGCATGATGAATATTAACCCTATGCAGGCAAAACATCGTGTACACAGTTATATATTTCATACACTCTTTAAATAGTTGGAAATAAACGTCCATGTATAACATGTGCCAGTCTACTCCACGCTGACAGTATTTGTTTGTAAATGTATATGTATTCTGTTTCTTGTGGAGCGAAATCCGATACACACAATGCACTTGTACATGTATATAGAAAATTACGAGATTGATCATATCTTAAACTTATAAAGAATAGTATTTCATTGTAAACATAAGATGTATGTATGTATGCAAGCGTAAATAGGATAAATAGCAGGACATTACATTATACATGCACATGTCATATTTACAAAATATGGGAGCCATTTTGAATCTCTCTCTAACATATAACAGGAACGATGAACAACAGGGAAACACATCATATGGTAAATACTATGAATCTATAAACAGGCAAATACTATAATAAAACAAGGTACATATACACAGTCAGATGGTTAGCTCGGATATTGATGAAATACACATTTGGCGGCCATTTTGTTTTTCTTAATTGTGATGTTCTTTACCTGATCAGCATACAAAAGTTGCACGTGTTGCTACCTATGCGTTACCACATGATGTTACCCCATTACATACGGTAGGCGCAAGTTACAGATTTATAAATCCATATGTGAGGATGTGTCTTGTGTTATTATACAAATTCAATTCAGTTCAAAGGGGGAGTAACTCACTACCAAGTGCTCATTGTAAACAGTATCAGATTCTGATTGCTAACAGCATACACATTCTTATATTAAATATCAGTATTTTATGTAGATACGTATTTTATATAAATAAGAATATGTTATAAAAAAAAAAGACATGAAAGCGCAATTAATTAGCGAATTGTTGCTAATTGGTTAGAACATCGGTTGCTATGGTTACGCCAGAATGTGTGTAATATGTGACATTAACAGATAAATATAATCCCGAGTCAAATACAAGTTCATTAACAGTAATCAACGCAACAACTGTTCACATTTTGTCTGTATTTTTTTCCACAGATAATTCACGGTTACCATGGAAACTTCCAAAATTACGGCATTCGGCCGCGGTTTACGCAATCTTAACACGCGGATTCCGTTTCTACGATGAATTTTACATAAAGATAGATGCATTTCATAAAGTTCTACTCTGGGTGTGGGGTAAATCGCAAAATAAACGTCCTACAAAATGCTGCCCAAGGAATTGTTGCTGATTTGTTAGAATATCGGTTGCTATGGTTACCACATTATTTCGTTTAATTTTTTAAATTTACAAATAAATAGAATTCCGAGTGAAATATACGTGTATCCTATTAATAAAATCGTATTACCACAAGTCTATTGACAGTAATCACTGCAACAACTGTTAACATTTTGTCTGTACTTTTTCCACAGAGAATTTACGGTTACCATGGAAATGTCCAAAATTACGGCATTCGGCCGCAGTTTAAGCAATTAATTTTAACGCGCGGATTCGGTTTCTACGATGAATTTCACATAAAGATAGATGTATTTCATAAAGTTCTACTCTGGGTAGGGGTAACTCGAAAAATAAGCGTCGTACAGAAGCCTGTCCAATAGGGTATACATTAACTGTTCAACTAACAAACTAACCTGTCATGATGTCGCTGGATAGTTCTGCTTCAAGTTTAATATCAATTGTGCTGTACTGATCCAGGATGCTGTTCATCCTCTTGTTTACACTACCAGATGCGCAGCATTAGCAGAAAAAAGGTGACGTTGCAAACACGCATGTGATATCATACATCACACAATTCACGTCACTTACTGACGTCAGAATGTTATGACATTTTACCTGCACAGACGTCTTTGAACTGTGTTGAATATTCAGGAAATTTTGTCTCAATTTGGGGATGATAATCACATTTAAATTTGTTTGGAAAGCCTTAGGTGCGCAGAATTAGCCGAAACCATTGTATATGCAGACAGACGTGATCTAACTTATTTATCACATCCTCATGTACATACCTTGCACACGAGCTGTGTTAATACAGAAACAACACACGGCAATGTGTCAAAGCTGTGATAATTATTCATATTACATAACAGACTGTGGAGCATGTTGTTGCTTTACCTCTTGAAAACATCAAAGTTGTATATATGTTTGAGTTGGCGCGAATTGAAACAAGTCACTGGCTGGAGTTGAACGGTCATTAGACGAACACTACTGGACGTACACATTGACCCCAGACTGCATACTTTATCAGGGAATAGGACATAGTTGTGAATGGTGAGCAAATTCGCCAGATCTCTAAACATGTTGTCGTTATAGGTTTACCCACACTAATCATCAGATAAACCTATATTTTAATTAGTGAATATCCCGAGCAGAATGGGTGCATGTTATGGGAAAATAGGTTTCGCAGCATCCATACGAAAGTAGATAGAGTTTATTCAATTACCATTTTGAAATACCGGATTTATTTTCCAAGACATCTGGAAATCCGATAAAGAAACCAGTGCGGAACACGAGTTCTTTATCGGAGTTACAGATGTCGAAGGAAATAAATCCGATATTTCAAAATGGTAGTGGAATAAATTGTATATTACATGATTAATTTATAAATATTAAATGTGGAATTTGCTCTTGGAGCAGCTTATAACCTTGTCAACATTGACAATTTTAACGTTAGCGTATGAATTGTTTCTTCGCCGGAAATGACGTCAAAACGTGACGTCAGTTACGTCTCGTGAACGTCAAGAAGAAAATATTTCCTTCAAGGGAATAAATCCTACCAGAATACATAAATACTCAATAGAGGTGGCCCATCTAAAGTCAATAATGCCCCTGAAATTGTTCTAAGGGAAGTTGCTCGTGATGTTACAAGTTCGACAATCTGTTTACTGGCTGCTCTATATAATCGTAATTAACGCGCATCACTTGTACTTACCTATATATATATTAACTTCACACAAAACCAGCGGAAGAATATGACCTCTGTTGTACGTGTCTGGAAGATCTATGAATACATATCGACCAACACTGTCTGGATTAGGCGTAATCTGGAAGTGACCGGTCTTTGTTTTGTAATCTTCGCGTGTTACATTGTTTGTGTATACCAGTCTGCTTTGATCTATCGGTATCGTTGCGCTGTCCAACACATGTAGGCGGAATCCGCGAAGTTGAACTGAAATACAATAAAAACTAGAGCAGCTTGAGCTGCATCAACGGTTTGAGTCTCAAACATTGATTTCATGTGTAACTAAGCTTTAGCCCAAGGTGTAAACTATCGGTTGCAAAAAGAATTTCTGAAGTTTTAGAATGAACAGTCCAACATTATTGTGTTCGCATCATCACACCGATGTGGGGCCGGTTAGCTTAGAGGTAGAGCGATGGAGTCGGAGCGAGGGATACCGGGTTCGATCCTCAGCCAAACTTTTAGCTAAAGGACTGAAATATCGACTACAGCAAAAACAATTGAAATCGAATGATAAATAACGAAGCTGACGTCACATCCGTTTGCTCTATTTTGAAAACTTGAAAAAATACGTTCATCTTTGACATCGAATAGAGCCGTAAGTAGTCAAGATATAGCTCTGAAAATTATCATCTTTCATGCAGCTGACACTCCCCTATCACCCTGGCAAGAAAATATGTTGCTGACAGTACTGTACAAATTGGAAAACGTTTGTAAAGACCACCCGTTATCAGCCGAAATTCGGCAAAATCGTTGAAAAGTATGTACATTTTTCAATTTCAAATGCATCTAGCTCTTTTATTTGAAAACTGTCAGTGAGTCTGAGATAAAGAATTTTGTCAGCTTTCCAATGCAAAAAGAATTCTTTAAATCGGTTGGAAAATAAGGAAGTTATAGGAAGTATGACGTCACTTCCGTTTTCGTGGAAAGTAGCATTAAAAGATATCTGAAAATCTCTGAGTCTCTGCTCACTCTTGATCCGAATCGGCATGCAAAATTTGAAGTCGATCCGACCAGCGGTTTTGTGCAGATGGAGGGAGCCCGTAAGTCAGCGGATGATTATTTTTTTTTCGATAGTTATCGCCCTTAAATTGCAGTTTACGCCATTTGTAAATACACCTAATAAAATTAAATATGTGCAATATTCCGCCAGTGAAGTTTTCGTTTGTTTTTCACCATAGGCCTGGAACAAAGCGGGAAAGTTTTAGCTAAAGGACTGAAATACGACCGCAGCAAGAAATTTTGAAATCTATTGATAAATAACGAAGCTGACGTCACATCCGTTTGCTCTATTTTGAAAACTTGAAAACAAAAAAAGACGTTCATCTTTGACATCCAATAGAACCGGAAGTAGTCAAGATAGAGCTCTGAAAATTATCATCTTTTATGCGCCTGACACTTCCCTATCACACTGGCAAGAAATTATGTTGCTGACATTACTGTACAAATTGGAAAACGTTTGTAAAGACCACCCGTTATTAGCCGAAATTCGGCAAAAAATCGGCAAAATCGTTGAAAAATATGTACATTTTTCAACTTCAAATGACTATAGCTCTCTTATTTCATTCAGCCGTTCAGTCTACAGCCCAAACCACTGGTCGGATCGGCTTCAAATTTTGCATGCCGATTCGGATCAAGTGTGAGCAGAGACTCAGAGATATCTCTTAATGCCACTTTCCACGAAACCGGAAGTGACGTCATACTTTCTATAACTTCCTTATTTTCCAACCGATTTCAAAAATTATTTTTGCATTGGAAAGCTGACAAAATTCTCTATCTCGGACTTGCTACAATTCTCGGCTATCTGGTCAAATAAGTGAGCTATATGCATTTGAAGTTGAAAAATGTACATACTTTTCAACGATTTTGCCGAATTTTTTGCCGAATTTCGGCTGATAACGGGTGGTCTTTACAAACGTTTTCCAATTTGTTCAGTAATGTCAGCAACATAATTTCTTGCCAGTGTGATAGGGGAGTGTCAGGCGCATAAAAGATGATAATTTTCAGAGCTCTATCTTGACTACTTCCGGTTCTATTGGATGTCAAAGATGAACGTCTTTTTTTCAAGTTTTCAAAATAGAGCAAACGGATGTGACGTCAGCTTTGTTATTTATCAATAGATTTCAAAATTTCTTGCTGCGGTCGATATTTCAGTCCTTTAGCTAAAACTTCCCCGCTTTGTGCCCGGCCTATGGTGAAAAAAACAAACGAAAACTTCACTGGCGGAATATTGCACATATTTAATTTCCGTTTTATTAGGTGTATTTACAAATGGCGTAAACTGCAATTTAAGGGCGATAACTATCGAAAAATAATCATCCGCTGACTTACGAGCTCCCTCCATCTACACCAAACCGCTGGTCGGATCGACTTCAAATTTTGCATGCCGATTCGGATCAAGAGTGAGCAGAGACTCAGAGATTTTCAGATATCTTTTAATGCTACTTTCCACAAAAACGGAAGTGACGTCATACTTCCTATAACTTCCTTATTTTCCAACCGATTTCAATAATTCTTTTTGCATTGGAAAGCTGACAAAATTCTCTATCTCAAACTTGCTACAATTTTCGGCTATCTGCTCAAATAAAAGAGCTATATGCATTTGAAGTTGAAAAATGTACATACTTTTCAACGATTTTTGCCGAATTTCGGCTGATAACGGGTGGTCTTTACAAACGTTTTCCAATTTGTACAGTACTGTCAGCAACATAATTTCTTGCCAGGGTGATAGGGGAGTGTCAGCCGCATGAAAGATGATAATTTTCAGAGCTATATATTGACTACTTACGGCTCTATTCGATGTCAAAGATGAACGTATTTTTTCAAGTTTTCAAAATAGAGCAAACGGATGTGACGTCAGCTTCGTTATTTATCATTCGATTTCAATTGTTTTTGCTGTAGTCGACATTTCAGTCCTTTAGCTAAAAGTTTGGCTGAGGATCGAACCCGGCATCCCTCGCTCCGAGTCCATCGCTCTACCTCTAAGCTAACCGGCCCCACATCGGTGTGATGATGCGAACACAATAATGTTGGACTGTTCATTCTAAAACTTCAGAAATTCTTTTTGCAACCGATAGTTTACACCTTGGGCTAAAGCTTAGTTACACATGAAATCAATGTTTGAGGCTCAAACCGTTGATGCAGCTCAAGCTGCTCTACTTGATAATATGTTTCTCAACTGCTTTCCATTATTCATTTGAAACAGCAGCTGTTTAAATGCAATGTACTCGGCCTCCGAAATAAAAGGACTTGATGTACCGTTTACGGTCTAACGCATAGTCATGACACTCGAAAAGGAAGTGGAACTCGCTACCCAGAATACAGGTGTCCCAGTACAGTGACACCATTATTTTATATGCTTTATTTAGAGATCATGGAAAATCTCGAGTTACTTCACTTGGAACAAGTCTAAGCAACGTGACATCAAGCGGACAATTCCCGCCAATCATAACACCGATGGTGCCTGGTAGTTCTAAGGGACTGGTGACTTTTAAGTTTAAGTATGTGTCTGAAAACAAAACCCCACGCTCCAATACATTCGAAAGTACTAGTATCATATAAATATTGCTTCCCAGATAGGGTGACATTGGATATAATTGTTAAACCGAGGTAATACTGTCGACCGAGGCGTTTACCCAGATTGACATTATAAAACCATGTAAACTGACTTTAATCGGCAAGTAAGCAGGTTTATTCACTGATAATTCCGTCTGTCCGAGTGTGTGGGGGTGCATAAATCGTATGTTTGTATTACTTTAGAATTCAATATCCTTTAAAGTTGGGGTCCCCAACAAACATTTCTTTATATGAATTTCAATTAAATAATTGCATAATTGTGTAACTATTCCGCCAGTTTTAAAAATTACGAGTCCCGCTACGCAGATATGTCTCCCCTCATATCAAATTGGCAATTCAAGTTTGATATGAAAAGTATAGTAATGTCAATGTTTTGTCCAAATGTGCATGTACATTAAACAAATGTTCCCACGACACTTCCAAATTTGAACCTCTTTCTTGTTAAGGTATCTTTGAGTCTTAGACCTAAAATATAGTCCAATGGATCCATACATGACGAATACAGAGAGCATGGACGACTGTGGCCTTCTCTGAGTCATGTTATGACGCGATTGTGTGTGTTGTATTTCTCCAATTTCATGTAAATACGTATTTATAGACATGTTGTGTGATGAGTAGAACGTATTAGTCCTTATTACGAATAATATACATGCAATTGCAGATTGGTATCTTTGTTTTGCACACATGTATAAGCGAGCTAGCTTTTTTATAATTTACATTCGATTCAGCGCACAAACTATTGAAACCTTACATGTTTTTTTTTAAGTTGTTCAAAAATAATCTGCTGGTTTGTATTCACGGCGAATACCTAAACTTCAAACTATAATTTGATATGCTTAATATTAGTTTTAGTATGCATTATATTTCTCATTTTTAAAATATATTGGAAAACAATATGGTCGCCAAGATGGCCGAATGGCTTATCAAAATATAATGCAGTGTTAAAATAGGATTATATAATCGTTATTGCCTCCACATATATGTGAAATATGTGGTAATACGAGAATATGATTTACACGATAAGCAAACATGGTCACAAGTATAACTACTATTATTTGATATTTGTACTTATTGTCTCAATGCACAAACTGAAACATGCGCGATCGCCCGGTCGTACGTTCTGTCGACCACAGCGATGTGAAGCGGATACTAGATCCCTCGAAGGGAGTATCTCGGTTTATTATACATTCATTACACGACATTGTGTTTCTACCTGGAGGGTCATGCGGTCCGCCGACCACGACCACCCTGGCGATGCTATATGTGGCCCCCATATCCAGGCGCCACCACGCCCACGGATGTCCTGTCGCTACTTCAGCTCCACTGCACCCGGCTGATGGAGAACTTGGTTTCTGTGTTGGTATTATCCCGTCCAGGGCAAGATCCGCCGTCCAAAGATAAGACTCGCCTGCACCGTTGTCTTTATGCCAGTTCAATGTTGCCGACTGAGTCGCCGTGCCAGTTGACGCCAGATTCACTGCAATAAAGGTTACATTTACGAGGGACAATCAATACGTTCCTGTAACTGTGACACAACTTCTACAACTATTAGGTTAACCCTTTCAACACCACATACCTGTATCTATAGTGGTAATGGCAAAACGTGTATATCCAGGTGAGCCGGCAAGTCATTTTCATATTTTTGAGTCCAAAAGCACCACCTATTCACAAATGGACTCGTCTGAAAATAATTGTGCGATGATTGGATTGGTTGCAAAATTAGCATATCGAAATCCATTCAAGTTACTTAGGGGTGAAAGGGTTAACCCAATGAAATTTGGTCTACAAATTGCAACAACACATACCTGAAAGGAATTTAAAGTTTCCCCCAGAAAATGTCAATAATTCTGAACATTTAAACTATTTAAATATATCGGTTGGATGCATTTATCTTCAATAATAATAAAGATATTCCCATCGTATCTGACGTTTTTGACCACACCTTATGTACCCGGTGGTCAATGTACGCTATTGGAGCATATTTCTGTCTTTGTTTTCCTCATCATCTACTGGAGTAATTATAATTCGATCCAGCGCAGATACCCCGGGGAATTATATCATATGTGGATGTGACTGGAGAAACGGGGCTTATGGGTTTTACGATCAGTGTAGATCCACATCAGCCTGTGCATCCACACAATCTGATCAGGATCTGCTCTGTTCGCCTTTCCATCAATAAAACACCCGCCATGATTGTAACAAGCAATATAGATCGTTATCAGGTTACACGAATGCGCTATTTGATCTGGAGCTACACTGGTCACGAAACACATAAGCCCCATTTCTCCAGTCACAGCCACAGCAATGACGTCGTGTTCAAAGCTGAAGCCGTTTCAGAGTTATTTCGCGGAAGTGTACATATTATTAACCATTTCACCCCTAAGTAACTGGAATGGATTTGAATATGTTAATTTTGAAATCAATCCAATCGTCACAAACTGATTTTCAGAATAGTCCATTTATTGAAGGTGTGTATATTTGTTCTCTAAAATATTAAAAATACTTGCAAAAGTGCAGATCCTGATAAGACGGCTCGTCACGAGCCGGCTCATCTGGATCTACATTGTTTGCCAATACCATTGTCGTACAGGTATGTAGTGTTGAAAAAAGTTAATTAATGTAAGTTTTTCAGAAATAACGGCTGTGGCTGAGACGGGTATTATTATCTGAACTGTTATGTAATTTGCAGGTTAACGGCGCTTTAGAACAACTGCCTCCGATGTAAAGGCTTGGTCACAACGAACCCACGACGCATTTGTGCCACGACACGACAGAAAATTTGGGCAAATCGTGGGTCATCGGGGGTCGTCGCAAGACAGTCCTACGAAATTTTGAGCATCGTGGCATCGACTTGCTGTCGTGAGGCAAAATTGGACATGCACCTTTTGGACATGCACGATTTTGTTATGGTATCTGTGTCTTGTGGTTGTCGTGAGTCTGTCCTACGACAGTCTTGCGATAGTCTTGCGACTGTCGTGCGATAAATATCTTGTCATGGGTACCAGAAGAACATTTTTTAGTCAAACAATCTTACGACTGTCGCACGACTGTCCTACGACTGTATCACGACTGTCGCAGTACAGTTGTGAGACAGTTGCAAGATTGTCTCACGAACATTATATTTCGTAAGAGGCTCGCACAACATAGCAAGTCTGTCGTGCGTTAGTCTTGCGTTAGTCTTGCAACATATTTTCGTTTTTTGAGGGGTATATAGCTCGGGGCGAATGAACGCTTGGAAATAAAAACTGTCTGTCGTCGCTGAGAGAGGATGGCTATTCCAGCTGAGCGACTACGTCTGGCCCTGCTGAGGGGGCGTCTGGCGGAACTCCAGCACGAGCATAATATAGTGCTGTTGGCGTTGATCCGGGCCCGGAAGCAGCGCAGGAACCGGCGAAACCCCCGACGTTGGTGGGTTCGGCCGTCGATCGAGCGGCGCCTGATGTTTGGGCACTGAAAATTATCGAGGGCAAATGGCAGGCAACAGACCGGGCCTCGTTATATAGTCGGGAGACGGACGCGCGAGCGTCCCACGAGTGACCCACGACTGTTGTGCGGCAGTCTTGTGTGAAAAACAGCCCCCCGACAATGCCCGACAACTCAAGATGGTCCCACGACTGTCGCACGACTCACTTGCGACACACCCACGACATAACCACGACATATCTTTTTTTCTGTCGCGTCCCCATCGCCAAACCATCTTTAATGTGTCGTAGCCCTTGTGACCACTCGAAATAGATTTCGGGCATGTTGCAAGATCTGGCCACGACAAATATTTTATGTGTCTACCACGACAAAATTTCGATCCGTTGTGCCCGGGGCTTAACATCGAAACGGCTGCGGCTATGAGACCAGTATTCAAGGTGTATGATCACGTGGTTACAACAATAACAACAAGTACTGAAAGTTCCAGAAGCCCTCCGATTCAAGGTACGTATTCTGTTATACTGTCCTTATTATGTAATGGATTTTAATGAAATATGGCGCATCAAACGCGTCTTGTTTAGCTGCATTTTATGGTATATGTACTTTGGCCCAAACTTCTGTCGTTTTTACGAATAATTGATTTCAGTGTATACTGACACGGAAATCGATTCTTCGCAAAAACGACATAAGTATGTGTCGAACTCCCGGGACCACCAAATGCAGCTCACGAAGACGCGTTTGCTACGCCATATTTCATCAAAATCCGTTGCCTATAAGGAAAATATCGAATAATACTTACTTTGGAGTGGGCTTTCAACACTTTCAGCCATTGTTGTTGTTGTTTTTGTAACCACATGATCATGCACATTGGTATTAGTACTATAATAATTACTGTAATATGAACTATTATTGCATAAAATGGGCGATCGCAGTGTACTGACAAGGTGCAATAATCAAAGTACTGAAAGAACTGAAACTGTATCGCCAGAACAAAAAGTAGGAGATTGTGCCTGACCCACACGGATGATGTCCATAATTGGCAGTCTTTATAGTAATATTGATCTAGTGTGGGGTGCATTAATGACACCCGTTGTAGACATACATATTATATATCAAATTGGAGAATAGAGACACACCGTTAATTTGAAACATTTATCATCAAAATATGTATTATGAAATATGAATTATAACCGTTCATAAAAGTTCCGTTTTTTACCACATAATATGTACACGAGTTACGGCGAATACACCAGTCCGCAAAAATGGCGACCGACAGCCATAATTAATGATATTAAAAATAGATAAATAAAATGGCGATACCTAAAAATAGTAACGTACATCGGACGCTGACATAACTGTATCTAACGATACAGTAAAAATCATATTACACTAGTGTAATAAATATGCAAATTAGTTTGTTACAGAAAACACGTTTGGTGATCAGTACAGCTTCATTGTATGGTGATGTGCTTATTTAATAAATCTAACATGTTCGTTGATTTAATATATTTATTAAACTCGTTGACTGAGTTCATAAGATGCCATCTGTAAACTCGTTTAATAATAAATACTATATATCATATTAAATCATCACTCATGCAAGCTCCTACTTATGCAATCTGTCGGAGGAAACTGCGCTTTATCGCACGGCTTTATCGCATGGGTGAGGAAGATGGGGTGGCTTGAGATACAACAGTTAGTGTGCTATTGTCAACTTTTTGCACTTTTCTGATTACACCTTATCCCATACAATGAGTTAGGACTTGCAATGGTGGTGGTATACCCTTATTGATAGATCACTTGCACGTAGCACTACGTTTGCATATGAACGGCATTATTGACTTTTACGAAACGAAACATACTGAATGTCAAAATCAATGCACCTACATTGTCTTCCCGATACCGGGGTGTGCGGAATTAGACAGTCCACGATTGTTGTCTAGACAAATAATTCCGGGACCGTGACTACTGGACATCTACAAGTGTGTCCGCATCGTAATTCATTGGAAAATCAGATGCTCCAAACCGTGGGAATTAGATTCATTTATATCTACTTTAACAATAGTCTAAGTCCTGAGGGTAACACGATACCAGTTTTAGTCCATGTCCACACACGCCTTAAAACATGTATATGCTTGCTATGGAAATGCACGTACAAGTATCGATGCCTGTCCCGCATATAAAAGCGGCGGGCAGTATAATTCCGGCGTGTAGGAATTAAACATGTGTCTAATTCCAGATGGTGCGGTAGGCGTTTTTTATATGGAAACGACTATCGAAGCGTCCTGGTGCAAATACTAAAATATATTTTATCTTCTCGATACTATCTCCTAATTAGGACTATCTCCTAATTAGGAGTTTGTATCTCCTAAACAGGAGATACAATATGTTTTAGCATTTACACAGATATTAAGTCCTAACTAGGAGATAGTAAGTCCTAATTAGAGATAATAAGTCCTAATTAGGAGATAATAAATCCTAATTAGGATATTCTAAGTTATAATTAGGTGATACTATCTCCTAATTAGGAGTTATTATCTCCTAATTAGGAGATACAAATATTTTAGCATTGGCACCAGGACGCTTCCATAAACGACAGTACGGGAGCGCTTGTGGACATCAAGTCTATCCACCCAGGAACCTTTGTGTCGGTTAGCTCCCACCACTTGTAGCCGATTTCACAAACATTGCAAAGTATACTTATCTAGCAAAGTATACTTTGAGGGAGTAATCATTTATTTTTCCTGAAATGCATTATTTAATATAGAACTAACGACTGCATATGTTTGATGGTTAAAAGTATGCAGAATTATTATACTGAATTTATTACATTATCACAGCCAAAATGGCTGTGATAATGTAATAAATTCAGTATAATAACAATTAATAAATTTATCATTAAATTGAAAATTTCTCCCTCAAAGTATACTTTGCTAGATAAGTATACTTTGCAATGTTATTAATTGAAA
Organism: Conchocele bisecta; assembly: GCA_029237695.1. NCBI lineage: Eukaryota > Metazoa > Mollusca > Bivalvia > Lucinida > Thyasiridae > Conchocele > Conchocele bisecta. The sequence goes on from CM055274.1 coordinate 96,676,232, forward strand.
CTGGCAGATATGCAAACATACCATGAGCTGATAGAATTTTCATATACTGTAATATGAATGCAATATAATCTGAATATCACTTCATACTTGTATGTCCAAAGTATAGAGACAAATATATCTTAAACCTTAGTATTGTCACTGGCCAAACGTGACTAAGTTTAAAACACTCACGTTTAAAGCAGTTTAAAGACGTAAATCATTTACGAGCACGTGTACATTGAAAATAACCAGGCTAGTGCCATCATATTTATTTGGCGAGACGACTAAGAACGCATAGGAATTCCGAGTCGAGCCTAATAAACTTGATGTATATGTACTCGTAGTATCAAAATAACTATTTTTTTAGGGAAAATAATTGGGGAGAGAGATGAAAATTGGCTAGCGTGTATTCGCTTAGCAGGTTAACATGATACTACAGTAGTCGATATGTATGTGGCTGATCTATATCTGCACCTAAATTCTTCTGACAGAGGTGTTAATTGCAAATTGGCAAAATATCGTTTCACTACCAACAATAGACTCCATTATAATGTCTTCCGTTCTTGGTATTGGCTAGGGTCTGTGTGGTTCTGACTGGAGAAATTGGACTTATGGGTTTTGCGACCAGTGTAGCTCCTGATCAGCCTGTTCTTACGCACAGTCTGATCAGGATCTGCACTGTTCGCCATTCCAATCTGTGAAACAGTCGTCACGCTTCTAACAAGCAATATTATAAGTTATTGAGATTCTACAGTCAAATTGGTGTCATGTTGCCCGTCTGAATCTATATTCACCAGTATAATAGACCATATTGTATCACTCACGAATATAATTGAAACACGTCTTAAAGGTACATGCCCACTTAGTCAGCACAAACTGTTGTTTAAAATAATTAAATAAGTTTATAATTGTGTCACTATTCCACCAGTTCTAAAACTTACGAGTGCCCGCTATACAGATATAATCATTTAGTAATATATATTTCACTGATAGTGACGCGCGTTGGTATCAGGCTATTTCCATGTGCAAATGAGGCATGGTATTTTTTAATTATTTATACCAATTAAATGAGCCACCTGAAAACAAATATATTTTCGACAGATTATAAAGTATGATCATTGCACATCAACAAATAAATACAGATCAGATACTAAATAGTAATGTCCGTTAACATTTTAAGGAAACACTGTTATGTTATCGCCCCTGATATCAGTGTGGAAATTCATGTTTGATATACGAAGTATAATAATGTCAATTATATCTTCGGAAAATGGTTAATGACTGTTTATTTTGCCCGAACAATGTCATATCCGATGAACGGACGAAAAAACTATGCCTCCCTTTATTATAACCTGGCACGTGGGCATATGGTATTACATTGTTTAAACATCGTTTAGATGAACTCAGAATCCATAAACGAAAAAGCTGTATGTATATTAAAAATTCACAGAACACCTTGAGACGACCCCCAAAATGACTGCGGACATACTCGTTTCCTACGGACATTTCGTGCCTCAGACCCTCCTAAATATGTCCGCGGACATATTCGTACCTTTCAATGGACAGTGTTACATATCGTTCATATTTCTCACTCGGTGTAGGTCGTGGTCGCCATTTGAACCGTTTTACTATAACGGTTTGAATGGCTGGTCGCGGTATACAACATTGGTGAGCAAGATGAAAATAGTATGTGAAATTTAATGAGGACAGGAAAAGCTTAGAATGCAGTGGACTAGCAGCAAACTGATTGTGGAATGATTTAGCTTAATAATATATCTTGGCTAATATGTCTAGTGATTATACATTTCCATGAAACCAACACACATGTTAGTTATGTGGCTATAAATATGCTTCTTGCTGTTTAATGCCAATAAACGAATTGAATTGAATTGATTAGATCGTTCAATGCCGTCAAGAAATATTTTAATACCGTTCACAGCCTTCGCGACACATTTGAATACCATTCACAGCCTTCGTGACACATTTGAATATCGTTCACAGCCTTCGTTAAACATCATCCAATACGGAAGTTAAAGCGCGAGTATACTTATGTGGCTATAACTGGAGAAAATGGACCTATTGGTTTTGCGACCGGTGTAGACACATATCACCATATACAGCCGCAAAGGTTGATCATGATCTGCACCGTTCGCTATTCCATCAAGGAAACACTCGCCATGCTTCTACCAAGCAATATACATCGTGGTCATGTTACTGGAGTGTACTATTTTATCATGAGGTACACTAGTACACTGGTCACATATTCTATAAGCCCCATTTATCCAGTCGCGTGGCCACCTATAATGTATGTGTTGTCATCTCTACTGGACTCACGTTGTTGGACCGCTGAGGACCTTGTCACTCCCAGTCCCAACCACACCAAGACAGCCAAGGTAACTGTGCAGTGTCCAGCACGAGTCCTTGTAAGACGTGCCATGCTGTATGTGGTATGCAGGCACGAAACGTCATCCCATACACCTGTAATGTGATATTTTTACCGTTAGAAATTTAAGTTATCATTTCATTTAGATGGTTTTAGATGAAATGTTAATTTTCATATTTAAACTGACCACCGACATATTACCACAACATGTATGTAAGATATGAGTAAGTATTCGCTTGATTAGTTTAAACATAGTTTATTGCATATAAGTACAATTGGCTTGGGCTACAAGTTCTCACAACATTAATTACAGCCCTTTCAACAATACATACATTTAACAGCAATGGCGATAAGTATACACAGGGGCGGATACAGAAATAATTGCATGGGGGGGGGGGGGGTCTGTAATTACAATTCGGCATAGCCGACCTCCGCAAGCGCGAAATCGTAAAGTCGGGGGTCTGGGGGTTCTCCCCCAGGAAATGTTTAAATGCCAGATCGCCGCAAATGCGATTTCCTGACACCTAGGCCACGAACAAAGTCATCCAACTATTCGAGTATTGTAGATATTTTTCCATTGTTTTTGTTTTGTTTTGCCGGGAGCAGGGTGGGGGGGGGGGGTCCGGACCACCTGGAACCCCCCCTCCCCCCTCCCCCTGTATCCGCGCCTGATACAGGTATGTGTACATGGGTACATACCAATAATCATGCGGTAGATATATATATATATATATAAAAAGAGAGTAAAGAGAGGAGATTGATATGGTTATTGGAAAGATCACAATTAAGACTGCTACATTTATTTTGCATTATTGCATGCATAACTGAAAACAATCGATCTCCCTCTAAATAGTATGGTGGTATATTATATTGAGTATATAGTTGTTGGGCGCATGATGTTTTGAAGTGTCTAAGACTATCTACATTTCTCAGCAACGGGTCAGTTTCATTCCAGAGTTGTACCGAAGATGGTATAAACGATTGTTTGTATACTTCCAGTCGTGTAGTGGGGACATTTAAATCAAATTGATTTCTAAGATTGTAACGAGATATATTATTAACAGTGGGTGGAATCAGGTTAGAAATATAACCAGGTACTTGCTTATTGTTGGCTTTGTACATGATCGAAAACTTTTGAATACTACGTCGAACAGATAGAAGTTGCCATCCAACTTATTGCCTTAAGTTGTCGAGTGATACTGACCGTGTTAATCCTGTTACTATTCTCGCGGCTTCATTCAGAATTTTTTCCAAAGAATCCTTTTCATATACTGTACACCCATCCTGAGATGAAACATATTCTAGTATAGGTCTCATATAAGATATATATATTTGGTTTAAAGACTGTCTGCTTATCTTAAATTTTAGGTTACGCATTATTCCGAATACTCTCGTATTCGAATTAATTATATGTTGTATGTGTGTATGCCATTTTCCGTTATTGCTCAGTGTTAAACCAAGATGCTTATGATCGTCAACAAAGGTTATGGACGTGTTCTGAAATATTAAGTTTAAGGGTCGATCAAGTTGTCTTAATGTTAGAAGCATCGTTTCAGTCTTGTTCGGATTGAAACTAACCAACCATTGTTTAGCCCAATCAGAAATCATTAACAGGTCATGATTTATTATGCCTTCTAGATCATCAACATATTTTGAAGAAAAGAACAGAGAGCTGTTGTCAGCAAATAATCGAACAATACTTAATAGATGGTCAGTTATGTCGTTGACATAATTATATTATAAATAGTAATGGGCCGAGTACCGAACCTTGTTCATGATTTATTATGCCTTCTAGATCATCAACATATTTTGAAGAAAAGGACAGAGAGCTGTTGTCAGCAAATAATCGAACAATACTTAATAGATGGTCAGTTTTAAGTCGTTGACATATTATTATAAATAGTAATCGGCCGAGTACCGAACCTTGTGGTACGCCAGCAGTAACTAATTTGGTATCTGAAGTTGTGGACCGTATTGATACGGACTGTTTCCTGTTCGACAAGTAGTTTTCGATCCAGTGTAAAATAAAACCATTTAATCCATTTAAATATTAACCCCTGATGCCATACTCTATCAAAGGCTTTAGAAATATCACAAAACACTATACATGTAGATTGTCGTTCATAAAATGCCTGACATATTTGATGGTGAATGTTAATATACCATTGAGTGGCATGGTAAACGACCAGATCGCCAGAGGTTTTGAGACAGATGTAATAGTTCCTTTTAACATTCTATGACTAATTAGATCGTATCCACAAGCTTTATTAGTTTTCAAAATTCGTATTATATCTCTAACCTCAGATTCATTTATATTAATCGTATCAAGAACTTGGTTAGTTTTTAATTCAAGCGATGGTAAAGTAGAGTTAGTATCATCAACAGTTGATATTGAAACGAAGAAGTTGTTAAGACAGTTTTTGGGCCTCAAACAAATATAAATGTTCGTTTGTCGCGTGACACGTGCATTCTTGTACATTCTGGGATCCGTATAATTGTATATTTGTGATGTGTGGTACTTTGTTGTATTGTTGTGCGTATTATTGATTTCACATCCCTGTGATTCCACATACCTGTGGTTTCACACACCTGTGATTTTTACACACCTGTGATTTAGCATGTACATTGCCATGTACAATGTGCGTGTAATAAGGGGGCTTATGTTGTATTGGTGGAAATACGTTTATGCGTGTCATTTTTGCGGATTTAAATATACGTCTATTTTATGAGCAATGTTTTACTGATGTCACGCCATATTTGCCACAGACTATGCGTGTGTGTGGTGGTAGAGAACTCGTTGACTGCGTGTGCTGGTTTCGCTAGGGAGAAGACCTTTTAGTATTACGGATGTCCACTGTCCGTGCCAGCCGAGTTTGTCCGCGTGTCAGTGTTTCACCATATAAGGGACCTTCTGTAGGTGAAGCCAGTATACAGCGCAGACCATACCATGGTCTGCCCTGTTATGTATGCTACGGGTTAGTGTTTCATCATAGCCTGGTACTGGCCAACACGGATATATCAGATCCCATAATGGTGATGTTTTGTGTCGTGATATTTCCGTAAATGACCACGATATTTGAGTTTAGTATGTGCTACACTCTCATTTGAGTGTATAGCCGTAGGACCGTTATGGAGGGGTTTGGCGGGGCCAAGAAGCGACCTTCGCATTGTCGAGACCAGTGGAGTAGACTTCGATTATGAGATCTGGGTCTATAGTGTGCAGATTTATGGTAGTGTGGGGTATACCATGTTGGATGGTATTTATTCCACGAGGGCTGTACACTGGTTTGGTCGAATTTAAGGCGTGGGAACATATATTTATGCCAAATATAACCCACGGGTGACATGGCAAAAGCCATGGTTTTGTAGTATTTATGTGAGATGTCGTACGAGGGGTAGGCATATTCATTTATTACCGTGCATGGTTTCACTGGTGCGTATATAAGCGATAGTCTCGCTATGTGTTTGGCGGGACACATATTTTATCTGGTTTACAGAAAGGACTAGTTAACTGTATTCACCAGTTGACACGGAGGATTTTTAGGTATGTACCTAGAATATTTTATTTATTTCAGCTGTGGATTATTTGCCGTTGTTCGATTCCCGTTTTAGTTCTGTTTGATGCATCCTGTCTGTCTGTCTGTGCGTTATTGCGTCCCCAGGTAATTGGAGATTCATTTGCAATTTTTTTGTAGCCTCTTGAGAACGCCTCCAGCGAGCAACATTGGACGTTTTTTGGGTCCACTCGTTTTGGAGGGCAGGACCCCAGTTCAGTGCAGAGTGGTCAGGTCGTCCGAGTTCCGTACCGTTACGTTGTCTGGCGCAGTGTGGTGTTAAGCAGCTCCGGGTACAGGCCTGTATAGAGCAGTTTTGTTGTGTATAGCTTACCTCGCGTTTCTGCTGACTGTATCAACAGCCATAGTTTAGTGAAGTGAAACGCCGTTAACACACATATCATATCATTATACTACCCCCGAGTTGAATTGAATTCACCATAAGTGAAACTTTTCCCGGCGTTTTCTTAGCCAACGTGATCATCGCCATTTTGTATTTTTTATATCGGAAACTTTACATCCGGTTTATCCTACGCTTCCGGTATTAAACAACCCATTGAATTCACCATGGATACTTTACATCCGGTCTCCACATCCCGGGTTTGCTTAACAGTTCGAGTGATAACCATAGGAACTTTTACCATCTCGTCCACCATTTCCGGAGATAATACCTACCTGTGGAACTTTACTTCCGGGGAACCATCTTCCCCGGTAACTATTATCGTTGTTTGACTAATCATGTGATGTAACCCACATCCGGCTTTGACTTTTGACAATTCATAACTTTGGAAATATATTTGCATAGGCAATAATATAAGTAATACTTTGATAGTTTAAGGTGTAATGGTAATACTCCTATCATGAGCATATACATGGCTAAAGGATTTGTAGTAACGACTACATATATTGTTTGATGGATTAAATTCCACTTTGAAGTTTGGATTATATCCATAATTGTTGGACCTAGACCTCATATTGCGGGTGAGGCATGACCATTGGGTACCTTGATAACTCAGAGGTTTACACTCTCTATTGAGATACGCCAAGCACTGGGGTAGCCTCAGATGGATTGTCATTTGTCCTTCCTAAAAAAAAAAAAGGGGGGTGGGGGGGGGGAAAAAAAAACAATTGTTCGTTATGGCCTCGATTTTATACTTGTATGTTTATTTCACCTTTGATTAGCGATCATCAAAGTACTTGTTGATTCATACTTTTATTTGTCCACTACGGGTACCATTGAGGATACCACATCATACCGAGTTTATTTTTCGTCTTATAGCTTTTAAAGTTGCGTTTTGAAAGGTAATAAACAGTCCGAATTGGCGTTACAACCTTGTAGTAAGTGAAATAGTAATCATGCCACAGTAAACAGTGAATTTGTTCGCAATATCAATGTATCATGTATTCCTGTGTTTGTTCCCATGTAATATAGTGTACATTATAAAGTGATTAAGTGGACTACGTGTAACTTATCTACCTCGGCCTAATCCCTTACAACTTCAACTGCATTGTTACCAACTTTTGCGTTCGTCTAAGATCAAGCTAATATTGGCCCATAACGTCATAAAAACCCCAATTGAAGTATACTTGGTTCATTGTTAATTAATTGGGGGGAGAACAATTTGTCTCGATCATTCCTGACCTTGGTAATGACCTTGGACAATGGTGTCAGAAGTTGGGGTTTTTGTTTCCCTTTTTCTTTTTATAATCAGTTTCCCTTCAAAGCAGTTGAAGTAAGGAGGCTAGAATAGCTTGTACCCCTAGTGTCGTCAAAATTCCTAATCTTGTAATTTTGTTTGCCTTGGGTGAGTTAATGTAATGGTTGACCTCCAACTTACTTAGGCCTCAAATAACATCAACCACATACATGAATTTGGACTACCTAGGTACAGAAGTATAGAGTTGAGAGAACGATCTTTTGTGATATAGGTCGCATGTAAGGGTCATTGTAATTTTTGAATTTGGATTTTCCGAAACAGTACCCTCCCGTGTTGATAGATGGGCACAGCTGGGGTGATTCTATTTTGTTATCCACTAGACACTTCTAATATTCTGAGGCGAAAGGATTTAACTATCACTATTATATTGTGTATGAACAATACCTAATATCCTGCCAGGTGTCTATAAAAAACCTCGATTCCCCAATATTTTATGTGTTCCAGTTACCATAGAGGGGGCGGGAATTTTGTAAATATACCAATTAACATTAAACCATTACATATACCGGGAAATTGACTTACCCGAATTGAGAAAAACTTATTACCGTATCGTTTAGGAGTAGAAGTACCGGATTGATTTACCTTTAACCATTATAGACGTGAATCAAGAAGACTCGCACAAATCACTAAGTGATTTGAGTGCTAGAGACCTTGTGTACCGTTCGGGTAAAAGCGTGAAATCGATAATCCGGGGTTGAGTTGAGAGTGAGTAATTGTCCGTCCATTAAGGGAAGCTAATGGGAACATAGGCAAAGCGTAGGGCTAGCAAGATTCCAGAGTTAAGGGCCTTTGTAAAAGGAAGAGCAGGAGGTGGAAAGACAGGAAAGGTTTTAGATGCTGAGCATTATTTGCTAAGGAGGTTGAGCGACAGGCTTGAGAAGGATAGGTTTAGATTGCTGAGCAGTTAGCTAAAGAGGTTGAATCGACAGTATGGGGGGAAAGATAGATTTAGATTGCCAATGAAGCACAGTTTTATCTCTTAGAATTTCAAATTGCGAGAACTAGACACTAAGGCATCAGGTAGAAAGAAATGGCAAAAGTTAGAAAGGGTGAAAGAAGTAGATAGATGAAGATAGAACATGATAGGGACTATAGGTGCAGAGCATTTTACGGTCCGAAGCTGCCACATTTTGATCAGAATAATGACAACATGGATAGCTACTTAGCTAGATTTGAGCGGTACGCAGCAATTCAAAGGTGGGGGAGAGATAAGTGGTCACTACACTTGAGTGCTTTATTGAAGGGCAAGGCATTAGATGTATATTCTAGACTACCTATTGATGATGCTCTTGACTATGATAAGTTGAAATCCGCATTGTTGAAATGTTTTTGATCTAACAGAAGATGGGTTCAGACGCATGTTCAAAAACACCAAACCTGATCACAGTGAATCATTTGTGCAATATGTCAGTCGTCAAAGAACTATTTAGATAGATGGTTTGAGTTAGGTAAGGTGAATAGAACATATGAAGGAGTACTAGACTACATGATCAGAGATCAGATGTTAAGTATATGCAGTCGTGAGCTCTACTTATTTCTCAAAGAGAAAACATTTGACTCGATAGATCAGATGGCGGTTCAGGCAGATTACTTTGCAGAAGCTAGAGGAGGTAGCAAGTATGTAGTTCAGAGGAACAGTACTAGCAACAGAACAAATGAGTACAGGTCAGTAGATAACCACAGGCGCAAGGTAAGTAGTGCGGATAATCGATCCAGAGATAGGAGTCGAGATAGGGACAGATATCAGAATAGAGACCACAATAGAAGCCCAAGTAGGGGTAGTTATGATAGAAGCCCGAGTAGAGGCAGTTATGACAGAAGTACCACAGGCAACGGCTACGATAGGCATCGCGGGACATGTTACCATTGTGGCAAAGAAGGTCACATGTCCTACGATTGTCCTAAGCGTGACCGGTCCTCAGCTTACAAAGCAGCAGCAGTCGAGGAAGAGAAACATGTAAGTTTTGCAGATAAAGAACAGAGAGGTCGGTACAGAGGTAGAAATAGAGGTAGAAGTGGAAGGCACACTAGAGGCAGAGGCAGAGGTAGATGGCAAAACACGGAACAACCAGGGGAAAACCAAGGAAATTTCTGTATGGTTGATACCGACACCACTATTGTATGTTCAGGTAGCGAGATACATCCCGTGTTGATTAACGGATGTACATTTGGTATGGATAGGCTACCCGTAGCAGAGGGCACATTAAATGGGAAAAAGGTCACAGTAATGCGAGATACTGGGTGTACCGGGGTGGTCGTCAGGGAAAGCTTAGTACAACCAGATCAGTTTTTAAGCAAAATTTCAACATGCATGCTGGTAAATAGGAGCAAAATGAGTGGAATTCCTACCGCCCGGGTAGATCTAGATACACCTTTTTTCAAAGGTCCGGTAGAAGCCCTTTGCATGACAGATACAATGTATGATGTTACCATAGGTAATGTAGACGGGTCAGAGTTACCGGTGATATCCGATTTTAGAGGCGCAAAATCGTGCGCAGTTGAAACTAGGTCACAAACGACAGCCCGAGACGAATCATATAAGACCCTCAAAGTCCCTACCGCAATCGCTAACGTATCACGCGATGAATTCAAAGAGGCGCAGGCACATGACGTCACATTGACGTCAGTTCGAAATAATGCAAAAGACGGAACGGTACGGTCAAGTAAGAACGGAAACAAATCTAAATTCGCATACCGAAAAGACTTGTTGTATCGTAATTTCGAATCGATAGGGTCAGGTAGGATGTACCATCAGCTGGTAGTCCCAAAAACACTTAGGACTACCGTGATGAAAGTGGCACATGAATCAATCATGGCGGGCCATTTAGGGTTAAGAAGACAACTGATCGAGTGTTATCAGAATTTTATTGGCCAGGCGTGGGCAGTGACATTACACGGTTTTGTAGGTCTTGTGACATATGTCAAAAGACTGTGTCAAAGGGACACATCACCAAGGTTCCGTTAGGAACTATGCCGTTGATAGACACTCCGTTCAAACGATCGCAGTTGACATTGTAGGGCCAATTTTTCCAGCTACCGATCGGAAGAATCGTTACATACTAACGTTAGTTGATTATGCAACTAGGTACCCAGAGGCGGTACCACTACCAGGCATCGAGGCCGAACGAGTCGCGGAAGCTCTCGTGGATATGTTCAGTAGACTGGGTATCCCCGAGGAGATGCTCACCGATAGGGGTAGTCAATTTACGTCGGCAGTCATGGAGGAAGTTAGTAGATTGTTATCGCTGAGACAATTAACCACGACACCGTACCACCCACAGTGTAACGGTCTCGTGAACGGTTCAATGGTACGTTAAAGCAAATGCTTCGTAGAATGGCAAGCGAACGTCCCAAAGATTGGGACAAATACATTAACGCGCTCTTATTCGCGTATTGCGAAGTCCCTCAAGAAAGTTTGGCTTTCTCACCGTTTGAACTATTGTACGGAAGGACCGTTCGGGGTCCGATGAGCATACTAAGAGATCTGTGGTCCGAGAAGGACATAGAGGACAACGTCAAAACGACGTATCAGTACGTCCTCGACTTGCGCGAGCGGCTCGAGAAAACGTGCGAAATCGCGCATGAGAACTTGAAGAGTGCGTCCAAAAAGTATGCAAAGTACTACAACCGTAAGACCCGTAGTAGGCAGTATGCAGTGGCAGATCAGGTACTTGTACTACTACCGACAGACAACAACAAATTGCTTCTTAGGTGGAAGGGACCATACCCCATAACAGAGGTAGTTAATGAGTGGGACTATAGAGTTTGACATGGGAGGGAAGTTGAAAACCTTTCATGCAAACATGTTAAAGAGGTACGAGACTAGGCCTGAGCACCCGGGAAGGGAATACTCACTGTAATAAATGCGGCCGTGATAGAAGACACAGTAGAGGGGGATCCTAGTCCAAGTGGGTGGAGTGCCGAAGAAAACATGTTATGTCCCAGGGGATTAGAGTCCGATACGGAGAGCAAAGTTGACCTGTCGCCTGATTTAGGCAAGAAACAAAAGACGCAAGTCAAAGAGATCTTACGGGAATTCACCCATGTCCTGAGGGACGCACCAGGACACACCCATAGAGAAACATGAGATAAAGTTGTCAACGCAAGACCCATTAAGAATTAGGGGGTACCCTATCCCATTTAAGGTCAGGGAAACAGTCAGCCAGGAAGTAGAGGAGATGCTGAAGCTAGGTGTCATAGAAACCTTCAAAATCACCCTACTCATCCCCCGTAATTCTGGTTAGGAAAAAGGACGGGGGGCTCCGATTCTGCATTGATTTCCGGCAACTTAACAAAGTCACTGTGTTTGATGCGGAACCAATGCCAAATATTGAAGAGATGTTCTCTAAGTTGGCGGGACATAGCTACTTTTCAAAGCTGGACCTGAGTAAGGCTACTGGCAGGTCCCATTGGATGAGAATTCCAGGGAATATTCCGCTTTCGAGGCACCCCAGGTCTATTCCAGTTCAAGGTCATGCCCTTTGGAATGGTCACGGCACAGGCCACATTCTGTAGACTCATGAGGAAAGTATTAAAGGGGGTCCACAATGCAGACAGCTTTGTTGATGACATCTTGATATTCTCCCATACGTGGCAACAACACCTGGGAGCTCTGAGTGAAGTCCTCTCCCGATTGTCCGATGCAAATCTAACGGCAAAACCCTCCAAGTGCAGCATTGGGTACAGGCAACTTGAGTGCCTGGGACATACTATCAGCAGTAAGAAACGCCCATCCCGAAAAGGTCAAGGCAGTTCATGAAGCTAATGTCCCTGAGACAAAGAAGGAGGTCAGGGCTTTCCTGGGGTTAGCTGGGTTCTATAGGAAGTTCATGCCCAACTTCGCAGAGATAGCGAGCCCGCTAACTGACCTTACTAAGAAAGGTCAACCAAACAAGGTCAACTGGGGGACACCCCAACAGAAAGCTTTCGTTACCCTCAAGGGATTATTGACCAGGGACCCAGTTCTGAAACTGCCCGAACTAGACAAACCTTTCGTGCTCAGACGGATGCTTCCGACATTGGGTTGGGGGCAATACTGTTACAAGAGCAGGATGGTATCCCACTTCCGATAGCGTATGCCAGCAAAAAGATGTTGCCAAGGGAACGCAATTATTCGGTAGTTGAGAAGGAGTGTCTGGCAGTCGTGTGGGGGGTCGAGAAGTTCCACCGTTATTTGTTTGGGAGGGAATTTATCTTAGAAACGGACCACCAACCGTTGGTTTACCTAAACAAAGCCAAGGTTGCAAATTCCCGACTAATGAGGTGGGCCTTGATACTGCAACCTTACCGAATGCGTATTGTTGCGATAAAAGGGGCCGACAATCTGGGGGCAGACTACCTGAGCAGGATATCGGGGTAGATTCAGCTCTGCCAACGTGTCTCGCGATTATGCACGAAAGTGTAAACACTTTTTGTTTAGGGGGGAGATATGTCGCGTGACACGTGCATTCTTGTACATTCTGGGATCCGTATAATTGTATATTTGTGATGTGTGGTACTGTGTTGTATTGTTGTGCGTATTATTGATTTCACATCCCTGTGATTCCACATACCTGTGGTTTCACACACCTGTGATTTTTACACACCTGTGATTTAGCATGTACATTTGCCATGTACAATGTGCGTGTAATAAGGGGGCTTATGTTGTATTGGTGGAAATACGTTTATGCGTGTCATTTTTGCGGATTTAAATATACGTCTATTTTATGAGAAATGTTTTACTGATGTCACGCCATATTTGCCACAGACTATGCGTGTGTGTGGTAGAGAACTCGTTGACTGCGTGTGCTGGTTTCGCTAGGGAGAAGACCTAGTATTACGGATGTCCACTGTCCGTGCCAGCCGAGTTTGTCCGCGTGTCAGTGTTTCACCATATAAGGGACCTTCTGTAGGTGAAGCCAGTATACAGCGCAGACCATACCATGGTCTGCCCTGTTATGTATGCTACGGGTTAGTGTTTCATCATAGCCTGGTACTGGCCAACACGGATATATCAGATCCCATAATGGTGATGTTTTGTGTCGTGATATTTCCGTAAATGACCACGATATTTGAGTTTAGTATGTGCTACACTCTCATTTGAGTGTATAGCCGTAGGACCGTTATGGAGGGGTTTGGCGGGGCCAAGAAGCGACCTTCGCATTGTCGAGACCAGTGGAGTAGATTTCGGATTATGAGATCTGGGTCTATAGTGTGCAGATTTATGGTAGTGTGGGGTATACCATGTTGGATGGTATTTATTCCACGAGGGCTGTACACTGGTTTGGTCGAATTTAAGGCGTGGGAACATATATTTATGCCAAATATAACCCACGGGTGACATGGCAAAAGCCATGGTTTTGTAGTATTTATGTGAGATGTCGTACGAGGGGTAGGCATATTCATTATTCCGTGCATGGTTTCACTGGTGCGTATATAAGCGATGTCTCGCTATGTGTTGGCGGGACACATATTTTCTGGTTACAGAAGACTAGTACTGTATTCACCAGTGACACGGAGGATTTTGGTATGTACCTAGAATATTTTATTTCAGCTGTGATTTGCCGTTGTTCGATTCCCGTTTTAGTCTGTTGTGCATCCTGTCTGTCTGTCTGTGCGTATTCGTCCAGTAATTGGAGATTCATTTCATTTTTGTAGCCTCTTGAGAACGCTCCAGCGAGCAACATTGGACGTTTTGGTCCACTCGTTTGAGGGCAGACCCCAGTCAGTGCAGAGTGTCAGGTCGTCCGAGTGTCCGTACGTCTGTCTGGCGCAGTGTGTGTAGCAGCTCCGGGTACAGGCCTGTATAGAGCAGTGTGTGATAGCTACCTCGCGTTCAGCAGACAGTCACAGCCATAGTTTAGTGAAGTGAAACGCCATACACACATATCATCATTATTACTACACCACCGAGTTGAATGTCACCTAAGTGAAACTTTTCCCGGCGTCTTAGCCAACGTGATCATCGCCATTTTGTATTATATCGGAACTTTACATCCGGTCTACCACTTCCGGTATTACAACCCATTGATTCACCATGGATACTTTACATCCGGTCTACCACATCCGGGTTGCTACAGTCGAGTGATACCATAGGAACTTTACATCTCGTCCACCATTTCCGGAGATAATACTACCTGTGGAACTTTACTTCCGGGAACCAGCTTCCGGAACATTATCGTTATTGACTATCATGTGATGTAACCACATCCGGCTTTGACTTTGACATTCATACTTTGGAATATATTGCATAGGCAATACATATGTATACTTTGATAGTGTATGGTAATACTCCTATCATGGCATATCATGGCTAAAGGATTGTAGTACGACTACATATATTGTTTATGGATTAATCCACTTGAAGTTGGATTATAGCCATATTGTTGACTAGACCTCATATTGCGGGTGAGGCAGACCTTGGGACCTTGATACTCAGAGGTTACACTATCTATTGAGATACGCCAGCACTGGGGTAGCTCAGATGATTGTCATTTGTCCTCCAATGTTCGTTATGCCACGTTATACTTGTATGTTATTTCACTTTGATTAGCGATCATCAAAGTACTTTTGCATTCATACTATTGTCCACTACGGGACCATTGAGATACCACATACCGAGTTTATTCGTCTATAGCTTTTAAGTTGCGTTAAAGTATAACAGTCGATTGGCTTACAACCTTGTAGTAAGTGAATAGTATCATGCACAGTACAGTGATGTTCGCATATCAATGTATCATGTATTCCTGTGTGTTCCCCATGTAATATAGTGTACATTATAAGTGATTAAGTGACTACGTGTACTTATCTACTCTGGCCTATCCCTTACACTTCAACTGCATTGTTACCACTTTTCGTTCGTCAGATCAAGCTATATTGGCCATAACGTCATAACAATTGAAGTATACTTGGTTCATATGATAATTGGGGGAGACAATTTGTCTCGATCATTCCTGACCTTGGTAATGACCTTGACAATGGTGTCAGAAGTGGGGTTTTGTTTCCTCTTTTTATAATCAGTTTCTTCAAAGCAGTTGAAGTAAGGAGGCTAGAATAGCTGTACCCCTAGTGTCGTCAAAATTCAATCTTGTATTTGTTTGCCTTGGGAGTTAATGTAAGGTGCCCTCCAACACTTAGGCACTAATACATCACCACATACATGATTTGACTACCTAGGTACAGAAGTATAGAGTTGAGACGATCTTGTGAGATAGTCGATGTAAGGGTCATTGTAATTTTTGATTTGTCGAACAGTACCTCCCTGTGATGATGGCACAGCGGGTGTTCTATGTTATCACTAGACACTTCTATATCTGAGGCGAGATTACTATCACTATTATATTGTGTATGAACAATACTATATCCTGCCAGGTGTCTATAACCAGTCCCCAATATTTGTGTCCAGTACCATAGAGGGGGAATTGTAAATATACCATTACATTAAACCATACATATACCGGATTGACTTACCCGAATTGAGAAACTTATACCGTCGTTAGGAGTAGAGACCGGATTGATTTACCTTAACCTTATAGACGTGAAGCAAGAGACTCGCACAAATCACTAAGTGATTTGAGTGCTAGAGACCTTGTGTACCGTCGGGTAAAGCGTGAAATCGATAATCCGGAGTTGAGTTGAGAGTGAGAATGTCGTCCATTAAGGAGCTAATGGACATAGGCAAAAGCTTAGGGCTAGCAGATTCAGAGTTAAGGGCCTTTGTAAAGGAAGAGCAGGAGAGTGAAAGACAGGAAAGGTTAGATGCTGAGCAGTTAGCTAAGGAGGTTGAGCGACAGGCTGAGAAGGATAGGTTAGATGCTGAGCAGTTAGCTAAAGAGGTTGAGCGACAGATGGGGAAAGATAGATTAGATGCCAATGAAGCACAGTTAGCTCTAGAATTCAAATTGCGAGAACTAGACACTAAGCATCAGGTAGAAATGGCAAAAGTAGAAAGGGGAGAAGTAGTAGATGAAGATAGACATGATAGGGACTATGGCAGAGCATTCGGTCCGAAGCTGCCACATTTTGATCAGAATAATGACAACATGGATAGCTACTTAGCTAGATTTGAGCGGTACGCAGCAATTCAAAGGTGGGGGAGAGATAAGTGGTCACTACACTTGAGTGCTTTATTGAAGGGCAAGGCATTAGATGTATATACTAGACTACCTATTGATGATGCTCTTGACTATGATAAGTTGAAATCCGCATTGTTTGAAAGTTTTGATCTAACAGAAGATGGGTTCAGACGCATGTTCAAAAACACCAAACCTGATCACAGTGAATCATTTGTGCAATATGTCAGTCGGTCAAAGAACTATTTAGATAGATGGTTTGAGTTAGGTAAGGTGAATAGAACATATGAAGGAGTACTAGACTACATGATCAGAGATCAGATGTTAAGTATATGCAGTCGTGAGCTCTACTTATTTTCTCAAAGAGAAAACATTTGACTCGATAGATCAGATGGCGGTTCAGGCAGATTACTTTGCAGAAGCTAGAGGAGGTAGCAAGTATGTAGTTCAGAGGAACAGTACTAGCAACAGAACTGAGTACAGGTCAGTAGATAACCACAGGCGCAAGGTAAGTAGTGCGGATAATCGATCCAGAGATAGGAGTCGAGATAGGGACAGATATCAGAATAGAGACCACAATAGAAGCCCAAGTAGGGTATTATGATAGAAGCCCGAGTAGAGGCAGTTATGACAGAAGTACCAGCAGGAACGGCTACGATAGGCATCGCGGGACATGTTACCATTGTGGCAAAGAAGGTCACATGTCCTACGATTGTCCTAAGCGTGACCGGTCCTCAGCTTACAAAGCAGCAGCAGTCGAGGAAGAGAAACATGTAAGTTTTGCAGATAAAGAACAGAGAGGTCGGTACAGAGGTAGAAATAGAGGTAGAAGTGGAAGGCACACTAGAGGCAGAGGTAGAGGTAGATGGCAAAACACGGAACAACCAGGGGAAAACCAAGGAAATTTCTGTATGGTTGATACCGACACCACTATTGTATGTTCAGGTAGCGAGATACATCCGGAGTTGATTAACGGATGTACATTTGGTATGGATAGGCTACCCGTAGCAGAGGGCACATTAAATGGGAAAAAGGTCACAGTAATGCGAGATACTGGGTGTACCGGGGTGGTGGCGTCAGGGAAAGCTTAGTACAACCAGATCAGTTTTAAGCAAAGTTTCAACATGCATGCTGGTAAATAGGAGCAAATGAGTGGAATTCCTACCGCCCGGGTAGATCTAGATACACCTTTTTTCATAGGTCCGGTAGAAGCCCTTTGCATGACAGATACAATGTATGATGTTACCATAGGTAATGTAGACGGGTCAGAGTTACCGGTGATATCCGATTTTAGAGGCGCAAAATCGTGCGCAGTTGAAACTAGGTCACAAACGACAGCCCGAGACGAATCATATAAGACCCTCAAAGTCCCTACCGCATCGCTAACGTATCACGCGATGAATTCAAAGAGGCGCAGGCACATGACGTCACATTGACGTCAGTTCGAAATAATGCAAAAGACGGAACGGTACGGTCAAGTAAGAACGGAAACAAATCTAAATTCGCATACCGAAAAGACTTGTTGTATCGTAATTTCGAATCGATAGGGTCAGGTAGGATGTACCATCAGCTGGTAGTCCCAAAAACACTTAGGACTACCGTGATGAAAGTGGCACATGAATCAATCATGGCGGGCCATTTATGGGTTAAGAAGACAACTGATCGAGTGTTATCAGAATTTTATTGGCCAGGCGTGGGCAGTGACATTACACGGTTTTGTAGGTCTTGTGACATATGTCAAAAGACTGTGTCAAAGGGACACATCACCAAGGTTCCTTTAGGAACTATGCCGTTGATAGACACTCCGTTCAAACGAGTCGCGGTTGACATTGTAGGGCCAATTTTTCCAGCTACCGATCGGAAGAATCGTTACATACTAACGTTAGTTGATTATGCAACTAGGTACCCAGAGGCGGTACCACTACCAGGCATCGAGGCCGAACGAGTCGCGGAAGCTCTCGTGGATATGTTCAGTAGACTGGGTATCCCCGAGGAGATGCTCACCGATAGGGGTAGTCAATTTACGTCGGCAGTCATGGAGGAAGTTAGTAGATTGTTATCGCTGAGACAATTAACCACGACACCGTACCACCCACAGTGTAACGGTCTCGTGGAACGGTTCAATGGTACGTTAAAGCAAATGCTTCGTAGAATGGCAAGCGAACGTCCCAAAGATTGGGACAAATACATTAACGCGCTCTTATTCGCGTATTGCGAAGACCCTCAAGAAAGTTTGGCTTTCTCACCGTTTGAACTATTGTACGGAAGGACCGTTCGGGGTCCGCATGAGCATACTAAGAGATCTGTGGTCCGAGAAGGACATAGAGGACAACGTCAAAACGACGTATCAGTACGTCCTCGACTTGCGCGAGCGGCTCGAGAAAACGTGCGAAATCGCGCATGAGAACTTGAAGAGTGCGTCCAAAAAGTATGCAAAGTTACTACAACGTAAGACCCGTAGTAGGCCAGTATGCAGTGGCAGATCAGGTACTTGTTACTACTAACCGACAGACAACAACAAATTGCTTCTTAGTGGAAGGGACCATACCCCATAACAGAGGTAGTTAATGAGTGGGACTATAGAGTTGACATGGGAGGGAAGTTTGGAAAACCTTTCATGCAAACATTGTTAAAGAGGTACGAGACAAGGCCTGAGCACCCGGGGATGGGAATACTCACTGTAATAAATGCGGCCGTGATAGAAGACACAGTAGAGGGGGGTATCCTATGTCCAAGTGGGTGGAGTGCCGAAGAAAAACATGTTATGGTCCCAGGGGATTAGAGTCCGATTACGGAAGAGCAAAAGTTGACCTGTCGCCTGATTTAGGCAAGAAACAAAAGACGCAAGTCAAAGAGAATCTTACGGGAATTCACCCATGTCCTGAGGGAGCACCAGGACACACCCATATAGAGAAAACATGAGATAAAGTTGTCAACGCAAGACCATTAAGAATTAGGGGGTTACCCTATCCCATTTAAGGTCAGGGAAACAGTCAGCCAGGAAGTAGAGGAGATGCTGAAGCTAGGTGTCTTAGAACCTTCAAATCACCCTACTCATCCCCCGTAATTCTGGTTAGGAAAAAGGAGGTCGGGGGGCTCCGATTCTGCATTGATTTCCGGCAACTTAACAAAGTCACTGTGTTTGATGCGGAACCAATCCGCCCAAAATATTGAAGAGATGTTCTCTAAGTTGGCGGGACATAGCTACTTTTCAAAAGCTGGACCTGATAAGGGCTACTGGCAGGTCCCATTGGATGAGAATTCCAGGGAAAATATTTCCGCTTTCGAGGCACCCCAGGGGTCTATTCCAGTTCAAGGTCATGCCCTTTGGAATGGTCACGCACAGGCCACATTCTGTAGACTCATGAGGGGGGGGGGGGGGGGGGGAAAGTTTTATTAGGGGGGTCCACAATGCAGACAGCTTTGTTGATGACATCTTGATATTCTCCCATCACGTGGCAACAACACCTGGAGCTCTGAGTGAAGTCCCGTCTCCCGATTGTCCGATGCAAATCTAAACGGCAAAACCCTCCAAGTGCAGCATTGGGTACAGGCAACTTGAGTGCCTGGGACATACTATCAGCAGTAAGAAAGAACCTAAGGGCCCATCCCGAAAAGGTCAAGGCAGTTCATGAAGCTAATGTCCCTGAGACAACGAAGGAGGTCAGCGGCCTTTCCTGGGGGTTAGCTGGGTTCTATAGGAAGTTCATGCCCAACTTCGCAGAGGGATAGCGGAGCCCGCTAACTGACCTTACTAAGAAAGGTCAACCAAACAAGGGTCAACAGGGGGACACCCCACAAAGAAAGCTTTCGTTACCCTCAGGGATTATTGACCAGGGGACCCCAGTTCTGGAAAACTGCCCGAAAACTAGACAAACCTTCGTGCTCAGGACGGATGCTTCCGACATTGGGTTTGGGGGCAATACTGTTACAAGAGCAGGATGGTATCCCCACTTCCGATAGCGTATGCCAGCAAAAAGATGTTGCCAAGGGAAACGCAATTATTTCGGTAGTTGAGAAGGAGTGTCTGGCAGTCGTGTGGGGGGTCGAGAAGTTCCACCGTATTTGTTTGGGAGGGAATTTATCTTAGAAACGGACCACCAAACCGTTGGTTTACCTAAACAAAGCCAAGGTTGACAAATTCCGACTAATGAGGTGGGCCTTGACTACTGCAACCTTACCGAATGCGTATTGTTGCGATAAAAGGGAAGGGGCCGACAAATCTGGGGGCAGACTACCTGAGCAGGATATCGGGGGTAAGATTCAGCTCTGCCAACGTGTCTCGCGATTATGCACGAAAGTGTAAACACTTTTTGTTTAGGGGGGAGATATGTCGCGTGACACGTGCATCTTGTACATTCCGGGGATCCGTATAATTGTATATTTGTGATGTGTGGTACTGTGTTGTATTGTTGTGCGTTTATTATTGATTTCACATCCCTGTGATTCCACATACCTGTGGTTTCACACACCTGATTTTATTTTTTACACACCTGTGATTTTAGCATGTACAATTTGCCATGTACAATGTGCCTGTAATAAGGGGGCTTATGTTGTATTGGTGGAAATACGTTTATGCGTGTCATTTTTGCGGATTTAATATACGTCAATTTTATGAGCAATGTTTTACTGATGTCACGCCATATTTGCCACAGACTATGCGTGTGTGTGGTAGAGAACTCGGTTGACTGGTGTGTGGTTTCGCTAGGGAGAAAGACCTTTAGTATTACGGATGTCCACTGTCCGTGCCAGCCGAGTTTGTCCGCGTGTCAGTGTTTTCACATATAAGGGACCTTCTGTAGGTTGAAGCCAGTATACAGCGCAGACCATACCATGGTCTGCCTGTTATGTGCTACGGGGTAGTGTTTCCTCATAGCCTGGTACTGGCCATCACGGAATATCAGATCCCATAATGGTGATGTTTTGTGTCGTGATATTTCCGTAAATGACCACGATATTTGAGTTTTAGTATGTGCTACAACTTTTCTCATTTTTTTTTTGAGTGTATAGCCGTAGGACCGTTATGGAGGGGTTTGGCGGGGCCAAGAAGCGACCTTCGCATTGTGAGACCAGTGGAGTAGATTTCGGATTATGAGATCTGGGGTCTATAGTGTGCAGATTTATGGTAGTGTGGGGTATACCATGTTGGATGGTATTTATTCCACGAGGGCTGTACACTGG
Source organism: Conchocele bisecta (assembly GCA_029237695.1). NCBI lineage: Eukaryota > Metazoa > Mollusca > Bivalvia > Lucinida > Thyasiridae > Conchocele > Conchocele bisecta. The sequence goes on from CM055274.1 coordinate 96,698,097, forward strand.
TTTGGTCGAAATTTAAGGCGTGGGAAAACATATATTTAATTGCCAAATATAACCCAGGGTTGACATGGCAAAAGCCATGGTTTTGTAGTATTTATGTGAGATGTCGTACGAGGGGTAGGCATATTCATTATTCCGTGCATGGTTTCACTGGTGCGTATATAAAGCGATGTCTCGCTATGTGTTGGCGGGACACATATTTTCTGGTACAGAAGACTAGTACTGTATTCACCAGTGACACGGAGGATTTTGGTTATGTACCTAGAAATTATTTTTATTTCCAGCTGTGATTTGCCGTTGTTCGATTCCCGTTTTATTAGTCTGTTGTGCATCCTGTCTGTCTGTCTGTGCGTATTCGTCCAGTAATTTGGAGATTCATTTCATTTTTGTAGCTCTTGAGAACGCTCCAGCGAGCAACATTGACGTTTTTGGGTCCACTCGTTTGAGGGCAGAAACCCCCAGTCAGTGCAGAGTGTCAGGTCGTCCGAGTGTCCGTACGTCTGTCTGGCGCAGTGTGTAGCAGCTCCGGGTACAGGCCTGTATAGAGCAGTGTGTGATAGCTACCTCGCGTTCAGCAGACAGTCACAGCCATAGTTTAGTGAAGTGAAACGCCATACACACATATCATATCATTACTACCACCGAGTTGAATGTCACCTAAGTGAAACTTTTCCCGGCGTCTTTAGCCAACGTGATCATCGCCATTTTGTATTATATCGGAACTTTACATCCGGTCTACCACTTCGGTATTACAAACCCATTGATTCACCATGGATACTTTACATCCGGTCTAAACCACATCCGGGTTGCTACAGTCGAGTGATACCATAGGAAACTTTTACATCTCGTTCACCATTTCCGGAGATAATACTACCTGTGGAACTTTACTTCCGGGAACCAGCTTCCGGAACATTAACGTTATTGACTAACATGTGATGTAACCACATCCGGTCTTTGACTTTGACATTCATACTTTGGAAATATATTGCATAGGCAATACATATGTATACTTTGATAGTGTATGGGAATATACTCCCTATCATGGCATATCATGGCTAAAAGGATTGTAGTAAGACTACATATATTGTTTATAGATTAATCCACTTGAAGTGGATATAGACCAAATATTGTTGACTAGACCTCATATTGCGGGTGAGGCAGACCTTGGGACCTTGATACTCAGATGTTACACTATCTATTGAGATACGCCAGCACTGGGGTAGCTCAGATGGATTGTCCATTTGTCCTCAATGTTCGTTATGCCACGTTATACTTGAATGTTATTTCTTCACTTTGATTAGCGATCATCAAATAGTACTTGTGCATTCATACTATTGTCCACTACGGGACCATTGAGATACCACATACCAACGAGTTTATTCGTTCATAGCTTTTTTAAGTTGCGTTAAAGTTATAACAGTCGATTGGCTTACAAACCTTGTAGTAATTTTGAATAGTATCATGCACAGTACAGTGATGTTCGCATATCAATGTATCATGTATTCCTGTGTGTTCCCCATGTTATTAGTGTACATTATTAAGTGATTAAGTGACTACGTGTACTTATCTACTTGGCCTATCCCTTACACTTTCAACTGCATTGTTACCACTTTTCGTTTCGTCAGATCCAAGCTATATTGGCCATATCGTCATAACAATTTGAAGTATACTTGGTTCATATGATAAATTGGGGGAGGACAATTTGTCTCGATCATTCCTGACCTTGATAATGACCTTGACCCATTTTTTTAAAGTTTTAGGTGGAAAAATAGTACCACTTGACTTGCTGTCTTTCACAAAGTGTTGGACTTAGCTTCCAGAAATATGTTTTGTTATTTCGAAAATGATTCTGTTAGATTAAACTCTATGTCGTTATAAAATGCTTCTCTTGCATGTTTTTTTCATATTTTTATTAACTTTATTCTGAGTTTGTTTTGTATCTATTCCAATCGTCCACCCACCCGTTAAATTGTATTGCTTTCTTTCGTAACTAGTCCCTTAGCTTGCTTGTTTGGCGAATTTCGGAATCATACCATGGTTTATCGTTAGGCCGCACTGTGACTTGACTGCATGGAATGCATGGCTTAGCTAGCTCAATGAACTTAGATGTAAATATATTAGATGCATCATCTACAATACCATTATTTAAAATTGTTCAATCTGTATTAAGCATGAGCTCGTTAAATTTTTGCAAAGTCTGCTCTTTTATAGTTCCATTAACAGTTCGTTTATATGAAATTAGTATATGAACTTTCAGCTGGTATGATGACATGTAGCCTTATGATCACTTATGTTTGGCGAAACAGATAATACATCGCTTTTGAGAATGATCTGATCCTTGGTTAACATAATAGGGATCCAGTAGGTTGAAAGTAGTAGCTGTTTCCCGAGTTGCGGATTTGTAATTATGTTTCTCAATGAATCCATAATCATTACCTATTTTAACTTGTGGTTGTGTACATTTAATTGAATCTTCATTTACATCGCCACTATAATAGTATTTGTTATAATATCAGATACCAGCTTTTAGATTGTGATTAAATAATTAACAAAATTCGATATTTGACGACGGGGGTCGGTGAATCGTGCCAATCAAGAACGTTTTACGGTTGCCTTAACTTGAATCCAGATGGTTTCATCCAAAAATATTTCTAAATGTTGCATTCTTTGTGCTAATAAGTGGTCTGCGACATATACTAATATACCCCCAGAATGTGGCGATTTGTCATTTCGGAATGGTAAGCCATATCCATTCAGTTGTAAACTGCTCGTTTCTATAGCGCATGATAAGTGCGTTTCTGTAAAACATAGAATATCGAAGTCTGTAAAAGTGTCCTCGATATAACTGACTAAAATTTAAAAAGATCCAATCTCATTTTCAGGCCCTGGATTTCTTTCAACATCACCAGCCAGCAGTAGCAAAATCAAAGATATTATTGCTAGACAAATGTTGAGGTTAAATAGTATCCGGATCCTCTACATTTAAATTTTAAATAGTGGTCAAAACAATTACTATATCCGCTAACACATTCAGTATTATATATAAAATGTTAGTAAATATTGTAAACGCAAGCAATATCGGCTGTGTGCTTCAATTAAAATTACCTATAGCAGCCCTCCGGTAAGTTAAAATTCATTCGGTTATTAAATTTTTAATTAAATTCAGCGAGGTGAAGAGCTGCCATAGGTATCAACAATGACAAACCTCACCCAACAACACCAGATAAACATGTATGTTCACAAATCTTCTCAACATAGTGCATGTACATATAATAGTGACATTCAACAGCAAGGACGTTTGACTGAGAGAAAAGAAGATTTGAGCGAGTAAAAAAACAAATGGAATAGTAGAAAAACAACAAGATGATAATTGAAGCTGGTAGGAACATGTAAACATGCAATCATACAAATACATCATTCCTAACGTGTGATGCAGAACGGTGATCAGGTATTTATGGCGGGATGGATAGTTCAGTGATCTATTCTCATATAAAATATCTACTGCAAAGTATCGTGTGTTAGTTACAAATCATTTAACGAACACTGTAGATCCAGTTCTGATCGCATGTCTAGCAAAATGGCTCATGCATTTAATCCAGTGAATAATGCTTTTCTTTATTGTTATTTTTAATAATACATACATAAATAACACTCACACGTGGGCACTGAGAAAAGCGATCTACTTTTATTTATTGACCACATTTATGTAACAGTATTTAATGAACAAGGATGCACATTCCCCATAAAAAAATTAAACTTACATGCAACTCGAGAGTATGAAGTGACACGGCAGGATATCGATTACATGAGTGACCATTACATAATGTAAAACCCCATGCAGATCCGGACCAGACCTAGGCACAACCAATACAGTTCTGATCAGGGTTTACTATGTTTTCCACTACGCAAACATGTATAATCCTCCTATCATAAATAAGTATTACCCCTGCCAAAGGTAGAATATATCAACTGGGTTGAGAGTGAACAGCACAGTTCTACAACCAATGTAGATCCAGACCAGCCTGCACACGAACGTATATTATGATCAGTGATGTGCGAAAACATATCGACTAATTTCAATAACCGCTCAGAATAGAACCAAACGTAGGCACTGAACAGCCTACCTTGAAGTATATGCTGAGGAGGGATATACTCGGTTTATCAAACGTAATAAACTTTGTCATCTGAGTACAGCTTGTAAATGTAAAACGTATGACTGCATGATTGAATCGTACATCACCTACAGGCACAGACAAGTCTGCACACAAATGTATAGTCTAATCAGTGTATACTCTGTGCTCTATGCGTTACTCCTGAGAAATGAAACATCTGCCAAGTAGTGGATGAATGAACCATACATGATTTACAACCAGTGTATACCGAGACCAGCGTAGACACGAATGTATAATCTGATCTGGGTATACTCTGCTTGTTACTCCTTAAAAAGGAACACCAGTCAAGTGTTATGTTAGTATGACGTGACATGACAGAACAAGTAGTGGATGAATGAACCATACACGATTTACAACCAGTGTAGACCGAGACCAGCTTAGACACAAATGTATAATCTGATATGGGTATACTCTGCTTGTTACTCCTTAAAAACGAACAGCAGGCAAGTTTATTATAGTATGGTGTGACATGACAGAACAAGTAGTGGATGAATAAACCATACATGATTTACAACCAGTGTAGACCGAGACCAGCTTAATCACAAATGTATAATCTGATATGGGTATACTCCGCTTGTTACTCCTTAAAACGGAACATCAAACAAGTTTATTTGAGCATGGTGGGACATGACAGAATAAGTATTTAATTCGCGTTAATTCTTGTACTACCGCGTAGTTGTGTCGCGTTAGGTCTTCTGAAATGTACCGTTTGTGGAGATCGCCCTCTAAGTTAGATTTGGCTTGATATATTGTCTGTTTGGTGTGATATTTGTAAAATGTTACTATTAAATTTCGTTTACCGCCTCGCATTGGGCCAACTGTCGATCTGATCAGAGGTTATTGGCGTAACAGATGAGCCCGGCGTCGCCTTTAATACCGAGTCGTTTATAAATAAAAGGTAGTTCAGACGAGTCCATTTATGAAAAGGGGGTATTTTTTGTTCTCAAAAATATGAAAATTGCTTTCAAAAATGTAGGATCGCACTGTTTGCATAAACCGCTATAGCAGGCTTTCGGGTTCAAAGGGTAACGCAGGCGGAATGTTCAAGCATCTCGTTATTAGACCGCTGATATAAATATATGGGACTACTCTGTACTGTAAAAATATAAGATTGACCAAGTTACATACTGAAATGCGACAGTGGCTGACAAAATGGACATACTGTGCCATTTTCAACAGCTGTAGGATATCAGTCTGTATATACATGTATTTATATTTACATTGTCAGGTTACACGCTATGTTTTCCCCGATAGTACTCAAATATAATGCTAAATCAGACGGGCAACAGAGTAGACACTTATCAGAGCTGCCAGGTGCATAGAAGGAGAATGTGTAATAAGCCAAACACGGGCTTATAGGGCGTTTGCGACCAGTGTTGATCCAGTTCATCCTGTACATCGGCACAGTCTGAACAGGATCTGCACTTTTCGGCATTCCTTTAATAAAACACACTAACATGCAATCTAAATCGTATTTAGACTACAGGAGTGTTATATTTCAATAGGATATACGCTGGTCACAAATCACTCAAACCCATTTCTCCAGTGACAGCCACATATATGACCAAGCTTCGACGTAACCCCCATTTGACAAAACAACGATTTTCTTCTGGAAAACATCTTTAGTTTTTAACATCGAGTCCAAACATTTTCTATTTATTTGAAACGAGTCAGTTGAAAAATAGATTAGAAATAGTAAATAATTTACTGTACATGTGAAAATTGAATATATACTTTTAATTCTTTTTGTCTGTCAACGAACAAAATATGTGATTTAGTTATATTTTAGTATTCGAAAACAGTACATGTATTTACGGGAAAATAAGCGAGTGGACATTCAAGTTACACAATTTTAGTCCTGCAATATAACATTCATCCATATGTAAAAACAAACACATCAAGATTGGATTTTCGGAACTGTAGAAAGCACCCTGATGTGCACAGTGTATATATTCTACTATGTCTGTCAAATTGGACTCGATCAATCAGCTTGGCATTACAGAATCAATTTACGAAATTGCGGAGATTATGTCAGCATTTTGTAAACAAAATAGAAATATAACATTTAATTTCACATTTTTTTCTGATTCTGGCTCTGCTGTCTGTTTGACCGTGAATTACAATGGACTTCCGCACATATAGTCGTCGCCGACGATTGCAACCAACGTATAAATAATCCAAGTATAACTAGGCGAAGGAAAAAATAACGATTAACGTATATATTAAACGACAATCAAAGTACTGAAAGTACTGAACATAGGGTACTACAAGATTAAGCTAGATTGATTGATTGATTGATTGTTGGTGTTGCAGTTTCATTAACCCTTAAAGGTACATGCCCACTCAGTAGGTACAAAATGTTCTTTACATCAGAGACATCATCTGAGACATTTCCTGGCAAAATAAACATTCATGCCCCATTATCCCACGTACTGATTGGCATCATTATATATTTTATATCAGACGTAAATTTACACACTGATATCAGGGGCGATAACCGTGTTTGCTTAAAATGTTAACGGACATTACTATTTAATCTCTGTATTTATTTTATGATGTGCAATGATCATACTTTAAAATCTGTCGAAAATATTATTTGTTCAGGTGACGCATTTCTTTAGTATAAATAATTAAAAAATATCATGCCTCATTTGCATATGAAAATAGCCTGATACCACCGCGCGTCACTATCAGTAAAATACATATTACTAAATGATTATATGTGTATAGCGGGCACTTGTAACGTTTAGAACTGGTGGAATAGTGACACAGTTATACACTTATTTAATTCCTATAAATGACATTTTGGGCTTACTGAGTGGGCATGTACCTTTAAAGCACTGGAAACGACAATTGTCGTCTGCTGTTTTAAATATTTTTATATTTTCTCCTCAAAAAACATACCGAGACGATTCTACTGCGCTGCCAAAACAGGTTTTTAAAGAGATTAAAATATACAAAATGAGCAGACGGCAATTTTATTTTTCAGCGTTTTAATGGTTACGGGGTAAACTATTGACATTGCACAACTTAAAGTTCAGTATGCACTGCTGCAGTATGTACCAAAACATTCAACACCATTACAGATTATGCATAGCAATATCAGAATGAAAAGTCATGCAGAGCATGATGTTATTAGCCGATCAAATCAGGGTAAAGTGCATCGAACATATGTAGGTGTCTCTGGTAACATTGTCAATGGTAAACTATTTTCGACCACAGTTCTGTACCCAGCGTTGACAATTTTCTCGATTTTGTGCAGGTTTTGGAAACCCGTTCCCAAATCCATCCAATAGCAGCAATACCATAGCAGCAATGTTTTGTTATCACCATTATGTTGCGAAATATTCCAGCGTAACACCTGTACTGTATGCTCTATTTATCTACAAATTACACTCCGCAATACACAAAGTTGTAGTCACTGTGTGTGTGTTTGTCCGAATTCTGTGGCAGCATGCGAGTGGGCGGAGCTACCAGGGCTATATATATCTAGCGGTTACAGTGTCATCTAAAAATAGACGCAAGCTCCTGCGTATTCAGGCACATGCCCAAAATTGGCCTAATGTGCCCCATCCGTGATTTTTTGCGCGATGTCGGGCGCAAGACAATCAATAATTTGCGGCATTGACAATAATTAAGGGGGATTGCCGCAATCGCGCGTGCTGGATGCATCCCTGTCATCCCTGCATGATACGTAAACAAATCAAAGTTGGCTATGAAGGGCAATTCTTCGTTTTGATTGGTGGAAAATTTTGTGAATATTAACTAGCGTCAAATGACGCGCATACGTGATCCAATGGGATAAACCCGAGATGCTGGGATAAACCCGAAAATGCTGGGGTTACTAGTAAGGAGATTTTGAGCAGAGGTCGATTATAAATTAGCCGAATAAACACATTTTACGCGATTATACGTGGCTGAAACTTGTTCTGTTTAATAAATAAAAAGCTTTAAATTAGCCCAATAATCGGCGTATGTTGGCGTATATGGCCATTAGAGCCAACTATGGACTTCAACAACAATAACTTCCGGGTTAAATCTCTTCCGGCGTTCAGCTCATTAAGTATTCAAAATTGTGTTATTTGGCTATAAGTAAAGTTTTTAAACGGAGATAATTGCCAAAAATGCAAACTTTATCGGTTGATGCAATTTGGAAGTGATACAGAAAAATTCGCGTTCGTAGATTACCGAATAGCGGAGAAAAGGGTTGCTACAAACTTTTTCAGAATTCGATGGATAACCAACATATTAGCCGATCTATAAATAGATCGGCTAATAAAGATACGGTAACACATATACTAGACATCATCAATTCAAGTATACAGATTCCAGATATCTATGATAATTATAGATATATTGAAAACTGATTGAAGAGCAATAGTTACAATAATTCCGCCACGGAAGCGGTGTCGCGCCTGAAAATGCCTTATCGGTACATCGCCAAGTTTACTTCTGTTTTGTGAATGAAATAGTTGGCCCCGGATCGAGTATATTAAAACATACAAATGACGTCATTGGGGAAACCGCTGACAAAATTTTCATATTTTCAATGTATGGAAGCCCAAACTTGTTAGATTTTTTTGTCGTATTTCAGTACTTGCATTAATATGGGTATTAATATACGCTGGATGTGTTATACTGTCATTAATTTGTTCCCTGCCTGTAAGTTATCACCTTAAATACTGACTTATTGACCCCCTTCCCTGAACGTAGAATTGACACTCATGTTGGCGTGTATTGGCCACCATAGACAAATGTCAATCGGGCCGATTTCAGGAATGTCACTAAAATCCACTGTAAATCCATTGATAGAGAGAGAGAATGAGGATTAAACATCAGTTAGACCTACACGTGCGAGTTTTGTTTCGCACAGGTGTCGGGTGAGTTTAAAAATAGGCTGTCAAGGTTAGAAGACACCAAATGGTGCGAAACCGCCCAGGGTGTATGCAAAAGTAGTCCGGTATAAAAAAATAGTGCGGGTGTTTTGAGGTCACAGACACCGTTTGCTTGCAAATCTTGATCCATTACTACCCAGTTTCACTTGAGGAACATTTTTGGGGTGCCTTCAACACCAGTTTTCAGCATATTTGTAGCATTTAAAAGAAAACACTGACCCTGTTGGTCACTTGATGTAAACGGAGTTTCGTGGCCAAAAAATGTACACAATATTGGAGGATATGACAAGGTTGGATTTTTCTTTCTTAGGAGTAAGTGAACCTATTGTTTAGTTCATGCAGAACCACTACAGACTGGCTGCAGGTCATGTACAAGTGGGTCCCACAGCATCCATACGAATAGTGAAAGTAGGAGAGACTGGCCTTATTGGATGGCATTCGGTTAAATTATATAGTAAAACTATTTGGTGGTGTCTAACCTATAAGGTGTGCCTAGGCCCTATGTGAGATATGTTTGTTTGTAGAATTTGAAGTTGGAAGTTTATGTTTCTTGTAGCTATGTCTCTGGGAACATAATTTAAAGTTACTGCGACAAGAATAATCGAGCGGACTCCGCGATGCAACATATTTGTTCTTTTTGTATCTCAGACGGACAGTTATCGGCTTCAAAATCTTCTAAAATCTTGATTTCTCAGCTTTATTTAGTGAAATGATAATAAACCAGTGTATGCAAATTACCTGTAGGTGATTGGGCTTGGAATGTGACAGAAATTACACCGAAACAGTGATTATAGTGTGTTTTTCATTTTTTTTCATTGATATTGGCTTGCTGATGGACAATTAAGAAGTTATGGAAAGTGGCGCGACATCGCGACGCTGTTCCAAAATTTGCCAAAATTAGGCGTAAGTGTATTGTTTTGCATATCGGTATAGTACCAAGACACTAGTACTCAGAAAACATTGTTTTTCCTTTCCTCCTGTGTTATAAAGCAAATTTCTTGACTGACCGTTCCAAGCCAGTACCCTTTTGTCTGTCGACCATTCCAGAGTGGCATACATGGTATAGTTTCAGTGATGAGTCTGTAATATGTAGAATGGTTAGCTATAACACTATTTAGGGTAATGTTATGTGATTTTATGGAGATTTGTGCTTTTAATTCATCATCTATTAAAATTCTCCATAGTTCTGTAGTAGCTCAAATTAAGGCAGAATGTGGACAGTCACATGGTGGAGTTACACAACCATTTGAGATATTTGCTCCAAACTTGGTACTGTATCCAGGAATAGAAGCTACTTTTTGAATAGTGAATATTGTAGAATGATTTGTAGTGGGACTGGTACACTTATAGGTTAGAAGACACCAAATGGTGCGAAACCGCCCAGGGTGTATGCAAAAGTAGTCCGGTATAAAAAAATAGTGCGGGTGTTTTGAGGTCACAGACACCGTTTGCTTGCAAATCTTGATCCATTACTACCCAGTTTCACTTGAGGAACATTTTGGGGTGCCTTCAACACCAGTTTTCAGCATATTTGTAGCATTTAAAAGAAAACACTGACCCTGTTGGTCACTTGATGTAAACGGAGTTTCCGTGGCCAAAAAATGTACACAATATTGGAGGATATGACAAGGTTGGATTTTTCTTTCTTAGGAGTAAGTGAACCTATTGTTTAGTTCATGCAGAACCACTACAGACTGGCTGCAGGTCATGTACAAGTGGGTCCCACAGCATCCATACGAATAGTGAAAGTAGGAGAGACTGGCCTTATTGGATGGCATTCGGTTAAATTATATAGTAAAACTATTTGGTGGTGTCTAACCTCAAACTTGATGTAGTTTGTGTGTTAAACGCGTCGCTTGTTTCGGAGAGTATTCGGAGGGGAGTTAACTCTGTTACCAAATTTAGCGATAACCGCACGATTTGTGCTGCAAATGGGGGCAAATCACGCGCAACAAAATAATTCGATGTACTTTTGTACGTAGAACATCCGTTGTTGATATTGTGCAGTGCAAGTAGTTTTTCATAATATTATTTTCAAATAGCGGTTGCGTATGACAGTTAAGCGTTGAGTAACACAATGCATTTTGTTGTTATGGTTACTCCAAGATATCACTACCTACCACCGCATCGAGGGGGGTCTGGGGCGTGGCTAACTGTCGGAGGCGATGCCTATACATAGGTATACCCTATGTAAAAACGAAGCAATTATGCAACAAATACATGATGTCTGTAAATGCAAACGATATTATATAAGAAACCTTCAACCACCAATCAGGTAAGCTGTTCTACTGCTACGTCAAAGCGGTTATTTTTACAGTGCTACCTCGCGTCATAGATCGCAGTAACAGGAGAGATAAGCGATTACCAATTAATTGCATGGCTCTGTATATGTGTCAGATAAGGTGCGATATGAGAAATCTCAATATCACGAAACATACAAACGAACCGGAAATCGGTCATTATAGTCGTCGTTGTTGTTGTTTTTAGAGCATTTTGAAGAAAATAAGTGATAGTTTGTAATGTGACCTTTAAACGTCTCACCATTTATTTCCCTTGAAGGATGTCATGACTGGGAAAGTGTATCATAACATCATAGATAGGCGTGCCACACACTAAATATTAATTATTTGAAGAATAACATTTTATCATGCTTATGTGACACAAAGTTAATTTTGTGGACGGGTCGATACGGACGTACGGCAAGTACAATGTACGGGCGCAGGTATATCCAGAAACGAACCCGCGACCTCGGTCAACATTACTCATTGCGCCATCAAGTAAAATAATTGCTGGTGAATCTACCCGTAACTATTAAATAGAAGTTCTTGGCATTATTACAATACAAATGTTAGATTTTATTTATTGAGCAGCACATCAACATAATGTGGAGCTGTACTGATTACCTATCATGTTGTATGTGGATCATTTGCACGGAGCCCCACAGGGGACATGGATTTGTTTTCATTAATTCGTTCCCACGAAATGAAAATTCGTTCCCACGAATTAACAATTCGTTCCCACAAAATAACAATTCGTTCCATCCAATTGACAATTCGTTCCATCCAATTGCACTCCGTTCCCGCGAATTAACGAGGGAACGAGGGAACGAATTGTTATATCGTGAGAACGAATTGTTATATCGTGTGAACGAATTGTTATATCGTGGGAACGAGTTGTTATTTCGTTGAAACGAATTGTTAAAATGAGGGAACGAATTGCTAATTCATGGAAACTAATTGTTAATTCGTGGGAACTAATTGTTAAATTGAGGGAACGAATTGTTATTTCGTGGGAACGATTTGCTATTTCGTGGGAACGAATTGTTATTTCGTGTGAACGAATTAATAAAAAAGAACTCTACGTCCCCTGCGGGGATCCGTACATTTGCATATGTATTACACTGGTGTATTATGCGAACTCCCATTTTATGCAATACACACATACCGAAACACGTGTGACGGTATCCGGGATCCAAAGTCAATTGTTATATGTGGCTGTAACTGAATAAATGGTACTTATGGGTTTTGCGGCGACCAGTGTAGATCCAGATCATCATATGCATCCGTGCTATTCGCCATTCCATCAATGAAACACTCGCCATGCTTCTAACAAGCAGTATACATGCATATTTTATCACGCCATAGAAGTGTGTTATTTGATCAGGAGCTACACTGGTAACAAATGCCATACACCCTGTTTCTCCAGTCAGAGCCACATATATCCGGCGGAAACACTCCTTACCCGGATCCAGTCCATATATAATAAATATCCCAACATGTGGCAAGACGCTGCAAGGACAACCTGTGGCAAAATCCTGCTAGCGAGCAACCAGGGGGCTGTTTCACTAAACTTCGTACGACTAAAATGTTCGTAAGTGCAAAATGTATCGTCTGGAATGTAAATCCAATAATTATATTCAAGAAAACATTGTTAATGTGAAATTTATCATAAGTTTGCACTTACGAATATTGTATTCGTACGAAGTTGAGTGAAACGGGCCCTGTCCACTGCCAGTCAGGTCAACAGACGGCCTTATAATATATTATTTATCCCGTCAACACAGTACGTATGTGTCGTGAAACACGGTGCCGTGAAACATTTTTGATATCCAGTCAATACTATTTTTGCATTTTACAGCCAATTGTAGGTGTTGACGGGATAAATAGAATAGTAGGTTAGTGACGTGAATGGGAAAAACTATCTGGCGCGGTACGGAAACGGGATGTGCTCGACAGAGCCTCGCCCATCCCGTTTCCTGAGCCTTGCCAGATAGTTTTTCCCATTCACGGCACTAACCTACTATTCTCTATATTCTCTGCATGACATTTACCCAGCTTGTCTGTTTCAGTCCAGCCAGCTAAAACTAGTGTTATTTACCAAACACGTCTGTCATACAGATATGGACCCTCAAGGAACAGGCCATATCCTTACATCTATACCTGATCAGCATATGATTTAAACATAGTTGCTTCCTAAATGTTATGGAATATATGTAGACCATATACTTATTATATAGTGGAATCTCTCTAAACCGGACGCCAAGAAACAGCTGTGATCTTATTTTCTTGGGTTTCTTGGTCATTTATCTCAGGTGATATTGTCTGTTCATGATCGTATAGCACAAAACAATGGCTCAGAATTATCAAATAGTCTACCGGTTAGTAACCTCGCCAATATGATAACCTTAGTAACCTCGCCAACATGAACTTGTTATAAGTGTTACCGTCATATCGTGAATCAGTGTTGGTTTATACTGTTAGTAACCTCGCCAACATGAACTGCCATAAGTGTTACCGTCATATCGTGAACCAGTGTTGGTTTATACTGTTAGTAACCTCGCCAACATGAACTGCCATAAGTGTTACCGTCATATCGTGAACCAGTGTTGGTTTATACTGTTAGTAACCTCGCAAACATGAACTGCCATAAGTGTTACCGTCATATCGTGAACCAGTGTTGGTTTATACTGTTAGTAACCTCGCCAACATGAACTGCCATAAGTGTTACCGTCATATCGTGAACCAGTGTTGGTCTATACTGTTAGTAACCTCGCCAACATGAACTGCCGTAAGTGTTACCGTCATATCGTGAACCAGGGATGGTTTATACTGTTAGTAACCTCGCCAACATGAACTTGCAGTAAGTGTTACCGTAGCGATATAGTGCAACCTGTGCAGCTAATACAAAATATGACGATAACCAACCGTGATATGGTCCCAAAACGTTTATACAAGTAATCACGGATCGTCATGTCACCGTCACACTGCACCGGCAATCATGCCTAGCGGATAATTATAATATCACTAGTAGATTAAATTACAATGGTACCACATGTATTATAATAATCATGAGAATATTCTAATAATTCCAGTGCGCCAGATAACCACATGGAGGCGATTCTCATGTGCATTACTCCATGACTAAACGTATTAAAATATGTGCATTCACTTAGCCAACAAAACATGATAAAACAGATCATATGTGCACCACATTCATCGGATCCACAAATAGAATAACACACGTTTATGTCACAATGCAATTATGCATATACAACAAATGCGCAGACAGTATACATGGCTATGATGTTGCTGATAAAATTATCATTGTCACGGTAGACCTCATTTTCTCACTGCTGTGTTCCTGTCGAACATCATTCCGTTCATGGAAGAAGGTAGCAGACAACAGTTGCAACCAGTGTAGCCCTGGATCAGGTTACTTAGTTAGATATATACATATAGATAGATAGATAGATAGATAGATAGATAGATATATAGATAGATAGATAGATAGATAGATAGATAGATAGATAGATAGATAGATAGATTAGATATATATATATATATATATATATATATATATATATATATATAGATAGATATATTAGATATATTAGATATATATATATATATATATATATATCTAATCTTAGACCAACATATTCCTAATGACTTGGTATATCAAAATGAATGTGTATCAATATGTAAATGTATCTTCTATGCCATTAGTCATGTATCTGTTTGTATTTCATGTCTGTATATGTTGTACATGCTCATGGGCCAGTTGGCTATTGCAAAATAAACTTACATAATACCTCGTCATCAAATTGGACACCTTTTCATAAAGCCATAATATGTAAGGCAAAAGTATTGATGAATATGTTAAATAATAGAGGTGACAGAGAACAGTCCTGACATAATCCACAGTGTACATCAAACCACTCAGAACATAGACCGTTAAGTCGGACACATGACGATACACCAGCATATCATGATTTAACAGAATCTAACATTGTCTATTTACTACCAATAGTAGCAAGCCTTGCCCATAGTGTGCTTCTGTCAATCAAGTCATATACTTTCTTAAAATCAATGAATGCACACAATGTAGACAGTTTCTTCTTTTTCCTAGTATCTATGATATTTTGTAAATGACGACAAATGGTCAGTAGTACTATGATATTTTCTTAATCCATTCTGTTCATACTAGATTTTATCATTATTTTCGTTCCACTTTTGCAGCCTGCTGTTCAGAATAAAACAATGCATACATTTGTACAACTTGTTAATGAACTGCCACAAAATGACAGCGGATCCTCCCTCGGGACAGCCGTGCTGGACTTTGGAATTGGGTTAATGATACTTTTACCTTATTCCGTGAGAATTTTACTCTGGGTAAAACAAACATTTCCCCACTTGGAATTTGCTATAGCATCACAAACTTGAATATATATGTTATCGGTGAAGAGAGGTTCAGATACACTAGGTATTGCCTGATAACAACTATGTATGCAATGTAAGGTCAAACCTAGTACGCCCATTCGGGCTAGTCAAGGAGCTAAACTGCGAAAACGAAATTGGCATCGCTACGCGCTCTCGTCCGTTTGACATTCGAGCCAATCAGCTATATTCGATATGTGTTTATGTGTATATGTGTGTATTCGCTTTTACGGCTTCCAATGTTGTATATACTTTGTAGTAAATAAATGAGAACACAACTATTTAATTGATGAAAGAAATGAAGCCTCGGAAATATACCAGTCCTGTCAACGTATGCCCAACAAAACATTATTTTTGTCCAGTTCAGTAGGCATTCTATAAAATCATAGGATAATACAGTGGAACATCTCTAAGCAGGACACCAACAAGTACAAATGACGTAATCCAAACGCACTGTGATATATTAGTTAGTACATTGCATTATTCTGTTACACATGTATATGACTGGCAGCCTGTTGATAAAAGCTACCTTACTGTATTCGCAACCACTGAATATTTCAACATGTTAACCGTTTCATTGATATACATGTCCGATCATAATATACATGTACACTGATAGCCATTCAGTCAGTGAATTATAGTGATTTTACTGCAGCCTATGATAATATTGCAGAGTGGTCGGGAATCCCGATCATTAGTTGCAATTGTCATAACTTAAATGTTCTTTTTGTCAACCAGCTGCCAAGTGGCCATTACTTTACTCGTGTAGGATAAACGTTATAAAGTCGCGTATGGGGCTTATACATGCGTTTTGAGACCTGTGTAGATCAAAATCAGCCTGTGCATCCGTACAGTCTGATCAATATTTGCAATGATCTGCATTACATCAACGAAACTCCCATCATGCTGCTATCAAGCATTATGTATATTTTAATGCTATATGGGTGTGCTATTTGATCAAGAGCTACACTAGTCACAAATGCCATAAGCCCAATTTCTCCAGTCACAGCCAAATATTTATTATGGTAACTATGAAACTGACAGCATCTATGTTGAAATATGTGTTAATTCAAAATGAAAACATATATATATATTATAAATAAATATTATTTAAATAATTTATAGGTTCCGTGAAATACGAATATTGTTTTTTGTTCATTAACACAACATCGATCAGTTTACTGAATTCCAATTTGAGTACAATTGTGTGGCCCACAGGGGCATATAAAGTCATTAATTACCCAACTACAGTGTACATTTTCTTTTGTTACTACATACTGATTCGTTGCACATATTAAATCCGATGAGCCTACTTACTAAAACCACCTACAGCGACGGGAACAATAACTCATTAGGTAAGTTCCGGGTAGTACCGGCCTTTTCCAGGAAGTACCGGCTTTTAGTGGTCGCCTGTGTCACAGGTGAAAGATTCGGACCTAGGACTCAATACTTGGCTCATTTGGAAACGTTACCCCACCCACCCATTTCCAGACACTATATCTTACAGCCTTTAAACAGCTGTACAATGATGTATAGTGTATGGAAATGGGTGAGTGGGGTAACGTTTTCCAAATCAGCCAAGTATCGAATATTAGGTCCGAGTCTTCCAATTGTGGCCAGTGTGTGAATGGATTTATTCTCATAAGGTGGCAGTCCTCGGGCGAGTTGGTTAGTTTCGAATTTTTCCTATGGGCCTTCTATTAAATATATAAAAAACACATGTCTGTGGCTTATGAAATTGTTCTACCATTAATTAGCCAACATCATATGATGATTTCCACTGCATAAAACATTTTTCTGCACAAATATGTGATTTTGCTTGCATCTGTGTCATGATCGCATGATTTCAGTTGCAGAAGAGTGCGAAACAATGTTTTGTCCGAAATATTGGCAGCCATTTTATCTGTCTGAAAGGCAGGTCTGCTGCTCGAAAACAAAACGGTCGGTACCAGTACAGACTGTGATCAGTGTGACAAGGTGTGATTGCAGAATTGGTACAATTAGCAAGTATTAGTGCAAACTCCAATGGGATATTTGAAATCCATATTGTGAAATGTGTGGCCGCGGCCAAATATATGCAGATTTGGGCATTTTGTGTAAACACAGCAGAGTGCAGACAGCCTGTGCATTATGTCTGAATTGGCCTTTGTTGCTAATATAGCTCTTGTACCTAGCAAGTAGAACGTGCATGCAGCAAACAGATTATGTGAATATGTGAAGTGAAAATAATCACAAATAAGTTTCAGCTGCGGTCGCAGGCCAGAAAACTCCATAACTTGCCTAAAATGTGTGAGGACTGCCACCTAAGTTTGTCAAAGCTGGAAATCGTTGTTGATCAGGGTGCATACTTCTAACGAACGATATGTACATGTATTGCCGACAACGGTCTAAGCAACATCCAGCTCTAAGAAGTGGAGTATTCAATACCCCAGAGACGTAATAATACCCCCGTATAATATCCTTACAGCAATTCAAAATGGTCAGCTGGTCAGTCATATTGTAAATGATGGACTCACAATCCATTGGTTGAAAATTGACCTGACAGAGCTTACAGCGATCAGTCTTATTACGAACTACACTGTTTGCTAACCAGACACTTAATAACATTTCCTGCCGTCCGTAAAAACCTATATGTCTGAACTGAGTTTGTCCTTCCTATGTTCATAGTGAGAATACGCGGGGTGCACGCTGATCAGGATCTACGCTTGACACAAGGGAATACAATCCATAGGTGTCATATTACGTCACGAATGTACGGCTGTGTAAACTATATTTTTATGGGATCACTGTCTTCACAATAATTTGAACCATTTGAAACCATTCTCTGTCTTATTTAAAATGTCATGGTGCAAAAACACATCACAAACCATTTTATTGTTGTAAGGAATTAAGATCATATTAATATCGATCAATATCATGTTTCAACCGTGCCAACCCCACGTACAACCCAACCCACCCCACACACGTACACCCGTACTCCTACCAAAAATCTACATACACTTCTTTTCAATTAGCCACCACACATTATTCTCATCAGATATCTAAAACAATCACATGTTATCGTATTGAACATATCTCCACATCAAAATACTAGGAATACATAAACTATTCATTTCGGGAACACTGTTCAAAGCATATGGCTTATTTGTTCACAAAGTTATCACAAACGAAATGTTCCTCACCTGTACCCTTTAATTAACTCAATGTCCCGTACTTTACATGTATATATCAACCTAGAAAGTGTTACACCTGCATACATGTACAAGGTATGTAGTAAATACATGGTTAGTGCCTTAGAATATAAAATATATTCGGTTGAGCCTGGTACGGTAATCCTGAAATGATTGCGAAAACTCGATTTGAAGTGGGACAGTTTTGACAAGGTGGAGGAGCTCGAGAAGCTGGTCGAAAAACAATTTTTTTAGAAATTCATTCCGGCACCCGGCTAGAAAGCTTGGAAATGGTATAACTAAGAAAACAAGAGTTAGTTTGTGAAAATCGGTCCAGTAATTCTAAAATTATTCCAACACTATTGAGGTGAAGTGAGAAACATTTTCCGTTGCTATTTTGAACCCACTGGTCACATGACGAGAGGTCAAAATTGAGAAAATAAAGCTAGTACGGCTGGTACCCGGTTACATTGTAATTATATGCAAACTGAGCACCAACACAAAAGTGCAAGTTTATTATGCTACTTTGATGTATATACGGTTAGTAGCGAATATAGATGATGTTTATTCGGCCCCCGTTATTAGGTTACTTCAGACGTTGGTTGCGGTATAAAAGACTATATTATCACTACTTGATTATCATATACATGTTGTAAACCGCCAGCTCCAATGAATGGAAACTGTGCGTCCTCGGTTGTCAGATCATTTCGTTTGTGAAACACAGTCACTGTTTATGTACGTATGTCATGTACTTATGCTTGCACATGTTTGTGTATATGAGTGGATATAATGTATTTGTTCGTATGCTGGATATATGCCACTCGTTCCGCCGCGCTACATTTGTATATCCACGTACAAATCAAATGATCTATAAATAGCTCGTTTCCACGCCGCGTAGTAACGTATTATTATGGCTGTGCTTGGGGAAATGGGGCTCATGGGTCTTTCGACTAGTGCTGAACCAGATCATCCTGTGTACCCGCACAGTCTGGTCACTATATGATATATTCGCCATTACAGCAATGAAACACCCGCACTGCTTCGAGCAAGCAATATAAATCGTGAACAGGCTACTGGAGTGTGGTATTGATCAAGTGCTGCACTGGTCACAACTCCCATAAACCCCATTTATCCAGTCACAGCCACATATAAGACATCGCCATTGCATACGTTATGTAGAGAGGAAACTATGTTTCTTAATTTCGTATTTACGCGACGTAGAAACGAAACGTTTATTGTTTGTCCCAAACAAAATACTTTTTTAGTGCTTTCTTCTTGATATTTTACCCATCCATTCCTCTAATGTTTCTCTAGCATGCCCTTCAACAGCCATCACACTCAAACAACCTCTAACCCCAAGGTCAATGTAACAATTTACCTTAACAGTGGGGAAAATTCCTTTTACTTTGTGTTTCCTTTCACACAGCTTCTTGATATTCGTTAAACAAAAACACCACTAGGCGCGCTTTGTTGTCTTCTGACAAACTCTTGTTACCAGATCTATTTATACGCCTTTTCCAAAGATGATGCGCCAGAGACGATGCATGTATCGAGAATGATGAAATAATAAACAAGTTGTTGCGGCTTAACGGGAGTAAACTTTCATTTTTCCTTCTCAGTATAGTTTACATATATATATTATTTTCGGTAACATTTGGGAATACTATTTCTATTTTGCATATTAACACACTGAAATTACCCTGCGGGTTTTGGAACCGGTACGACGGTTCTTATGGCCATTTCATCAACCACTTACATGTAGCCACCGCAGCTCACACAATCGAGGTAGCCAGACATGATAAACTGGCATCAACACGTAGTTCCGCAAAACGCGGCATGTTTATACTATCCTGTAATAACTTGCATTCGAGTGTCGCATAAATCGTGCCAACACGTACGTAGCAGGGTTCCCGAATTGCGCGATGGCTTATCCGCGCGAGTAATTAACACAGGTCAATATGACTTAACCTGCACCTGCGATCAGAGAACATTCAAAAGTGTTATTCAGCGGCATTATGTTTATAACATAGCAACCAGCGCATTCCTTGATCGGACCAGCGTAATATCCCTCTTTGCAGCCGGTTACCCATTTATTGAATTGAGCCATTTTCAGCAAGAAGACTATTTTTCTAAATAATTTTACTGTGCTGTATCAGAATATTTTATGATTTCAATCTCCATTTGTAATTTGTTCGCACCGTTATGACCACCATAAACATCCATCTATTTCAAAGGAAATGGCATATACATGCACGGTGTTCCGTTAATGCCATCGTAATATCACTATCGTACTATCGTTATTGTGGTATCGCCTTCTGGTTAGATCTGCGCATGTGTATTGTTGTCAGCAAAAAGTGCGTTTGTCTTTTAATCAATATCTGTTGGATGCTTTCGCGCTGCATCATATTGAATCGTATAGTATTTCATTTCTTAAAGTTGCAATATGCTACCTGGTTGGTGTAAGAGCTAATGGTGTAAAACTAGTTTGTGTCGTGTTTATTAATGGCTATTGTTTTTCACCGGGTCTGTTCGTATTAACTCAAACGCTTCCAGCAAAAACAATTATTAAACATATACTCGTTTAAAGATAGTAAGCTGCAAACGCAATTTTCGCTGACAACAATGCGCATACAATGTCCATAAGGAACATGTACTACGATGACGATAGTACGATGCTACACGTACGATGACGATTGATACTATTATAATACTACAATATACCACAATGACGATTGTGATAACACAATGACGATAATACGATTGTAGGAACACGATATTATGATACGACGATGTAAATGTATCTAAACTATTGATGGGGTTCATCCTTACCGGAATCCCGATATCTCTGGCTTTGCCCTCAGATACATGTTTGGCTTTCTCGTTACTTGAGAGTAGAATCCGGTTATACCCATTACAAAGTAGTCAGATCAGTATTAATCATATCACTTTTAGATAGTGTAGCTAAATGACTGTTGTGGTGAGGACCCGGTACCAGATCAACATACATGTATGATAATTTCATGGTCTAAATATGCATTTTTACCAAACTTATTCGATTTCTGATTTTGGGATTCCTCCACCCACCCCCACCCCCATCCCCCATCCCCCATCCATACAGGTGAAATAGTTGATTCGACCCAGTTGACTGGCCTAAAATGACCTTAGCTGTTGGCAGGCCATTATCCACCATTAAATAAAGTAAATACACACACACTTTCTAGTTGTGCCTTGCTATTTCATGATGCATGCATTATATAATAATTAAGTAGATATATATGTAACGTTACATAAAACAGCACTAGTAATGTAAATACATGGCTTTTAAATGTTGTCATTGCATGCATTATGATATTGAACACTGAAATACATAAAACAACAATCGGCCAGATAGCCAGACATTGAAAGCACAAAACGTCTGCCACCTCTCATAGAGTGTGGGCATATACAAGCACTGTAAAGTTGTAATTTTCAGGTGTTTTTTGTGGTAATTTTTATTTTCGCTCATTACGCGTGCACACATATTCGTGAATATAACTAGAAAGTATGTTTCTAAATCATGGATATTCCCCGGTGGCATACTGGACTCTAACTGGAAAGAATCTTACAAACTTTTCGACGTAACTGTACACGGGGGACAGACGGGCCCTCAAGAGCAACGCAATATGCCCCCTTCTGCTATCCCATATGGGGCATAATATCCAGGGAAAAATAGTACCCGTTAATATGTAGCCATATCATGATGCATGTGATTTTGTTGATCAAGGTTGCTCCGTCAATAATTAGTTTTCAGTAAATAAAAGCTTGAACTAATGTTTTGAACGGACACACAGACACAGGCATTGGAGCACACACTAGCGCACATATAGCTGTCATTGTGATCACCAGGAGAGCTTTCTAGAAATACAACAAAATAATCTGCAATGTTTTCATGCAATCGGATACTCTCGGTGCTTTAGACTGGTTCCCGGCAGTATTGCTATGCTCTATTGTACGATACTATGATGATGATAGTACCATAATACGATGACAATAGTTCGAAGCTACGATGACATAGTATTATACACGACGACAATATTATGATGCTACGAATACCATGGTATGATACTACGATACGACGATGACGATACTACGATATAATATCGAAGTATCGTCATCGTGCTATCGTGATATCGCGTCATCGTCATCGTAGTGTCGACTTACCGTAGTATCGACCCGATAGCGATATTACGATGGCCTAAACGGAACACCATGTATTCATACTAATGTTAAAACTGCCATATAACGGATTACCATAGGTGTGTCAGATAGTAATCACCATTTTCCTACACTTAAATCCATGTATTCTGATAATGTTCGCTAAATATTTCGGGCATTTTGTTTATTCCATGAATACTGATTCCCCAAGATATTTGTCGAGTATTTTCAGCCGCGGCCTTTGGTATTAGTTGAGACGCAGTATTGTGAACGTTCAGCAACAAATTGTAGTAGCACCAGAGAAAGCATGTTTGAAAGATGAGTTGCTGAAATATTACTATATTTACGTAAATGCGAAGTCAATGCACAGAACCTGTGAACTGCATATGAAAATATGAGTATCATGAGAGAAATGCATGTTAACTATGAAGAAGTTCAGTGGAAGGAAACCATATTTGATAAAAAAATACTACAGTATTACCCCAATTATGATATTGTAATATATGTGTCATGCGTAGTACTACGTGTATGCTTGCATATTGGTTTCTGTTTAACGTGCCGGTGCATATGTAACTCGCAACACATTACAATATGCGTTTTATCAATCCGACACCCATTCGATGCCAGACAAAATCATACTTCGTCCGCCGGCTGATGAAAATGTAATTACGGCACGTGTGATCAAAGTAGGCTATTATCATTATCTGTACTTTTACTCACAAACTACTCAACATAGTTATTTCCATAACCCATGTCAATAAATGTTGTTCTGAGACATATACTGACTGAATTGTGACTTGCGTAGGTCATGATCAGACTGTGTGAATGTGCAGGCTGATACAGATAATATCAAGTTTTTGATAATCATACCTTATTTCACCATTACCTTATTTCACACATCATCCATTTGACCCTGTTGTATCATTATCCGTTCATAACGGTCGTAATACATGTGTATGAAATTGCATTAACATTGGTACTTGACCGCCACATGGGGTTATATACACGCACCATATTATCATTCGCCACGCATTACATGTACACCGACACTGTACTGCAGTGGTACCAGGTGGTACATATCCCGGTTCAGGCGCATTGGGTTTGTCGGGTAATTTAATATGCAGCATGTTCCCACCATACTGATCCAGTTCTTACCAATTAAAAGTAGTGAAAGCCAGTATAGTCTATATCCACAGGCAGTAATGTGCATAAATCAATACAATTTACTAGTTAAATGCTGACCATGTTTTGACCAAGTGTGATACAGATCATGATACATCTGGCACGATCTGCTCAATGCATATACAGTTTGCTATTGTACTTGAGAAACTATCTGTCTTAGCTAAGAAAATGTGAACAGATGAACACATTTATTTGTATCATTTTTCAAATTCGTTTATTCACGCAGGTCATAACATGAGGAACATAATTATCTCTGACACAATGACTATGCATGGAACAAATAATATGCTAAATACACGTAAATATAATTATATCGACATGTTCAAATATGTTACTCCAGTTTGGTCAATTTTTTAGACATGTATAAGTATATTATTAAACTAGAGAAAGTGAGCAGGGGCTCACGTATACCCCCGGCCGCCGCCTTGACCGACAAATAAAAACGTTAACGCAAATATTTATAAAACAAATTTAAAGCAGGTTTCTAAGTACATGTAATTTGATCTTGACCTTGGGTGTGGTATGGAATGAAAATATCGATTAAGGAAGTATATAAAGTTTGAAGTCAATCTGACTTACCGTTGCAGAGTTAATGGGTCCCCGAAAACTTTAAGGCAAATTACCGACGCCACTTTCTAAGTAATTTGACCTTCACGTTGGGCATGAAGGCCGCATGAGTGCGGTATGGAATGAAAATATGGATGATGATAAGGAAGTATATGGAGTTTGGGGTCAATCTGACTTACCGTTATAGAGATAATGGGTACCCAAAAACGCTAACGTGGACGGACGGACGGACGGACGGACGGATGGACGGACGGACGAGTAAACGGACAAACGAACGGACGGAAGGACGGACGGAATAACGAAAACTATATACCACTCGACATACTCAGTATACCGGGGGTATAATGAGGTAAATACATGTACATTTTATGTGAAGGTATAGCGTCAAACATTCAGTAAACTCTATAAACCGGACATCATGTGATGGCCCCAGGATTTCGTGCTGCCTTCTTTTTTTCACACCAATTTATGATTGTTTTTAAATCAGCTGTGTCGACGTTTTTGGAGAACTGGTTGTAACATAATACACTGATATGTCCCTGAAACGTCACTGAAATTGTTGTCGTATTGAAAAGTGGGTGACTACAAGTACAGATGATGTTAATAGTCTACTTTGATCACACGTTCCGTAATGACCTTTTAATCAGCCGGCTGCCGAATTATGATTTTGCCTGGCATCTAACAAGTGTATAATGTGAATCGAATTGATATAACGCATATTGTAATGTATTGCGAGTAGCATATCCATATTTCGGCACGTTAAGCGAAAACAAATATACAAGCATACACGTACGCATGACACACATATTACAATATCAGAATCGGGGTATGTTTGTTGTCAAATATGTTTCCTTCCAGTGAACCTCTTCATATTTCACATGCATTTCTCTCTTGATACTCGTATTGTCACATACAGTTCACAATTATGTGCATTGACTTCGCATTTACGTAAATATAGTAATATTTCAGCAAATCATCTTTCAAACAGCCCTTTCTCTGGTGGTCCTATAGTTTGTTGCTGAAATTTCACAACAATGCGTCTCTAATAATACCAAAGGCCGCGGCTGAAAATACTCGACAAATATATTGAGGAATCATTATTCATGGAATAAACAACACTGCCCGAAATATTTAGCGAACATTATCAGAATATATGGGTTTAAATGTAGGAAACTAAAATGGTGATTACTATCTGACTCTCCTATGGTAATCCGTTATATGGCAGTTTTAACATTAGTATGAATACATGGTGTTCCGTTTAGGCCATCGTAATATCGCTATCGGGTCGATACTACTATAACTCGACACTATGATGACGATGACGCGATATCATGATAGCACGATGACGATACTACGATATTTAGGACAATGGTGGTGATTACTATCCGACATTCTTTTTGTAAACCGTTATATGGCAGTTTAACAGTATGAATGTACGGTGTTCCGTTTAGGCCATCGTAATATCGATATCGGGTCGATACAACGATAACACGATAACGATGATGCGATATCACGATAGCACGATGACGTTATTACGATATTATATCGTTATCGTAGGAGCGTACTATTGTCATAATTAGATCGTACTATGTCATCGTAGCATCCCTGATTGTACATGTACATGTTGATCAGGAACTACGTACACTGCTTGCAAATGTACCTAGCATACAACATCCGATCATACATAAGACAATATATTTTTATTTAATCGTAATTTAGTCTTTGCCATTCAGTTCATCCAGTAAACGGGAGCAAGTTAGTTTTCTACGAATTCTGATCTCCTTGCCGATCATCCCCCCATTTTAAAATATCACTCGCAGGCTGGTGCACATCGACCTGTGTTAATTTCTCACGCGCATTTCCATCGCGCAATTCTGGCACTCTGTATGTGTTGGCACGATTTATGCCCTATCTTATGCAAATTATTACTGGATAGTGTAAACATGCCGTATGTTGCGGAAATAATGCTGATGCCAGGATAGCAAGTCTGGCTACTGTTATAGTGCACCAATTGATGGACTGAATGGCAAACAGTATAAACCATGACTGAACCATGCAGATGCATTGTCAAATCTGGGACTAGACTGGTTGCACCATTCTTTGGAGGTCATGAACTCTGAGTAACTCCAGAGTGCAGACCAGACATGACCCGGTGAAATAGCTTGGGTCACACACAATGAATGCACGATCGCTCTTGCAATGCTTAATTGTGTCTGCAAGTTATTGTGCAATTTCATAAATCATGTAATAACTCGGTTGAGACTGTACATTGATGACTAGTATTTAAGCTACACTGAGTCAAAACGTAATACTATAACATGTAGTTGTTTACAGTCATTTGCAAGTTACAGATGGTTCCAAATATGATTCAGACGGCATAAGAACCGTCATACCGGTTCTAAAACTCGCCAGAACCAGTAATTTCAGTGTGTTATTATGCAAATTAGAAATAGTATTCCGAAATGTTACCGAAAAGCCCATATATATGTAAACTATACTGAGAAGGAAAAAGGAAAATAAAAGTTTAGTCCGAGACCCGTTAAGTCGCAATAACCTTTATTATTTGATGTTTAATCTCGATACACATGTCAGAATGTGTCTAGAGTGCAGTTACCTGCATATTCTCTGGCGCATCATCTTTGGAAAATGCGTATCAATGGATTTGGTAACAAGAGTTGTCAGCAGACAACGAAGCGCGCCTGGTGGTGCTTTAGTTTAACGAATATCAAGAAGCTGTGTGAAAAGAAGCAGAAATTTAAATTAATTTGCCCCACTGTCGCGAAAGCGCTAAAATTTCTGTTTCATCATGTTTTATTGGCTACTTGAATGCACCGATTTTTAATAGATTTAGTCATAGAGTACTGCACATGAGAATCGCCTCCATATGATTATCTGGTGCACTGCATTTATTAGAATCTTCTCATGAGAATTATAATACATGTCGTACCATTGTAATTCAATTTACTAGTGATAATATAATTATCCGCCATCTATGATTGCCGGTGCAGTGTGACGGCGACATAACGATCCGTTCATTACTTGTGTAAACGTTTTGGGACCATATCCCGGTAGGGTATCGTCATAGTTTGTATTAGCTGCACAGGATGCACTATATGGCTACACCACGGTCAACAATTTCGCAATTTTATTTACGTTTCGCGCACTAAAATATAGGGAAAACGTTCATAATTCACTATATTGTTATTGAGAAACAATTCTACAATATAACACAAAACTATTACCATAAACTTACCTAAGAAAATGTGTATTAGCAAGATTGTTATGTCACTTTCCATGAAGTAGAAATGAAACAAACGCAAAATTTGAAGGACTACTCCGTCATAACGCTTATGTAATGCAGTGTAATTAAATTCAATTAGAGTTATGCACTCAGAACACATACACGTGTCTTATAGTGAAAAAAACTAAACTTATAATGAACTCTTAAAAGGCCAAAACCGGAGATTATCGTCTGCTTTTTTATTGTTCAGATATGTTTTAACAATGCACATGTTGGACAGCACATGATAATTTTCTACACTGGAGACAATTAGCAGGTGCTTACAAACCAGTTTTTCATTACGTACAAGAAAATGTGGCCTATCGGCACACAAATTCCACAGGGTGGCAGATATATTTTCGAAACTCCAGCGAACTTGTGAAGGACGGACAGAAGGACACACAGTCCAAACACGATATGCCACCGGCTCTACCGAGACCGGTGTAAAATTAAACTTAAAAGGCAGACGACAAAGTGGAATTCAGCATTGTAAGGGTTAGTCATGCATCCAGACATGCATACACGCGCAGCATTTAATCCCGCCCCCATTGTTTTTACCGCGAATATTATGGAACATCTGATTGGCTGACTGAACTGAACGTATGTATGAACCCATTAATTAGATAACCGACCCTGACTGGCACTTGGGTCAGACTGGATTGACCATGCCTATAATTTCGGAGGTATATCTCGCTTTCCGTTTTGACTGCTGAACACTGGATTTTACTCAAGCATGTATACGTTATTTAGTTTTGCTTAGGGCCAACCCTACATACAAGTATTATGATAATCTTACCTACATGTATACATACTGTAAGGTGGACGTCATTTGCGCGTTATGACTTTCATATGGGTTCTATATTTAAGGGGTAATTCCTTTGTTATTTGGGACTTTCTTTATGACGTAATGTTTGTCATACATGTAATAGTATGGTCACCTTTTAACTCGTTTGTTTATATCTTCAGAGGATATGACACTTAGTCTACAGGAACACGTTAATCTATTTGATGGAACGACCGTTTATTTCTGATTCCTGATACGGAAAACAAATGATAGTTGGTAACGACACGTGTGCATACATGTGAATTAGAACACCATGTCCGACTGTTTAAGGTCGATTTCACTGAACTGTTTTGCATGTATGTCTAGACAGTCTGCTTTATTGTGCATGCCCCACATGAAAATACAAGGTTGAGTACTTAATAATAGTCATTGTTTACGTATAACAACTGTATTTGTGGATGAGACTGGAAAAATGGGGCTTATGGGGTATGCCACCAACGTAGTATGCACATCCGTGTAGTCTGATCAGAGTCTACACCGTTCGCTATTCCATGAATGAAACGCCCGTCATGTTTCTAAGAGATAGTGTGCAATGTCGTATACTGAATGTCTGTTCCTAATGTCTGTTCCTAGAATGTGGTGAAATATTATGATAATTTTTCAAAACCCTCCTTATGCGAAGTTTATATTTAACTGGTAGCTTGTACTACCGGGTCGGACGATAATGCATAAGTATGCACACTGACAGAACAACTGCAATTACTATACCGCGGTGTATTATATTCTCTTTTTCTGTCGTCTTCAGAATATGTGAAACACATTGTCATCTAACCAAATAACAACAGATAAACGCCGCACCTGATCTAGAATAATAGCATATTGTATATACCGATAAGCCGCGAAACGACAGTAGCTGTGCCCGAAAACATATTACATCATACTTTGCATAACCCAATATTGATCATTCCCTGCCGGATATGTTTTGCCCTGACCAACCGCCAAATATCATCATCATATAAGATGACACTGTTACGACTGAGTCTCCGTATATCACATGCACTCACACTTAGCCCTGTTCACGGTCTTACATGTACATACCGGCTTCGTGCGATAGGAGAATGAACTAGCTAGGTTAAATTAACCGCCTCATTGCCTCATTGATTTAATGCACATATTTCGACTGAATGACAGATATTAGTAAATTCGGAAACAAACGGACCAACGGTCATTGGCCTGCCATTTTTGGGCTCAAATGCCCGGGTTTGGAAGGTCCTCGAGCCAATTCCTACCCTTAAATATAAGATAATAATAATAAAAAAAGCTTCCTATACTATATTAAGACGACTGACCAACCGAAATGCATGTTCTATGTAAGTCAAAATTTAGTAAACAAATAATCTTTGATGTAGAACTAGTAAATTTCCAAACATAATAGAACAAGGAAATCATTTTCCCATGGAAGCCATTTTATCATGTTGTTGTTCAACATTCAACATACCAAAATGAAGCTTTCAAATGTACAAGATATACATGTGGGCCGCGCTCTGTGAAAACCAGCCTGAATGACAACATTTTCAATTTGCACTTTTTTACATTTCTTGATGCGGACACCTTTCAAAAACAATATGCTGAAAATAAAATGCAAATATGTTTCATAGTTTTTTATTTTATCTCACTTTTTGTAGCACCATGTGAATCACGCAAGGAAAAAAAGTAACGTCATCGAGAAAATGAAGATATTGAAACGCTGACGTTTGTACAATGCAACACAACAGCCTACAGTAGAAATGCGTGTTCATTGACTGTGCTTGCTGTAAACTGTATTTGCTGATACGTTGCACTAAATGTATCTACAAGTGTTAGTATGAATACTATCAAACATTGAACAGAATAAAACTGTGATATGTACATGTAGTGAACAAACCAAACGCACCACTATCAATGTTAAATCTATAATTAGCCGACATGTGACTTCGTAATTTGCTACTATCGCCAACTATCACAGATTATGCATATGCATGTACCGTTAGAAAGATACATTGCAATTATTTGAGAATTTAGTCCAGAATCTAATTGACGTTATTTACGTAAAAGTTAATTGTGACGTCATTTATTGATGTAGACATTACGTCACTCACCAAGGACCAAACACAAACAACTAAACGACATTCCTGGTGTTTGAAATTGAAACAATCTGTGATTGAAACAAATGCACTATTTTCTGTAGAAATGAATGACCTGAATTTGGTTAGAATTTGGATAGGCCTATGGCTGCACATATCAATGACTTCAGCGCCCGATGGTGTCTAGAGGGTAGTCGGACACCCCCAGGGAGTTTTAAACAAATTAAAAATCGACTGTCCATACCCGACTCTCGGAATTAAATTTACATCTCAGAAAGCGGGAGGAACGTTTTCCTGTGTAGCTAATATGACTGACGGACGGTCTTGTGTACATGTACCTCGTACTAGCAGGTAGGAGGTCTATGGGAAAATCCTGCGCTGACCCCCACTCCCTCGGCTGCCCACCGCCGCGCCACTGCCCCCACACCGAGAGGGCAGATATTGTTAGGTGTGTCCGCTTAAAAAAGTTATTGTGTGGGCTACCCGTCTCGATCCTGTCTATGAATTTACTGACGGTACTGATTTGTTTATATAGGTTTCTTCAAATTTTATAAATGTACGCATTTATCAACCGTACTTTGTACATTCCTTCATATGTTTTGATTTGCATGACTGATGCCCGCGCGACAGCATGCGCATCTATTTAGTAAGTGGAATGTATAGTTGTTAAAATCAAAAGTGGCCACAGAACATTCAGGGCAAAATTATCCATTACTGTGTATTAAATTTTGTGTTTGAATTTTTGATAATGGGTTTACCATTTGAAAACAAATATATATACATGTACATAAACCTGTCAATGTCGGGAAAATATGTCGATGTGACATACATGATTGTATAATTGTTAAACAATGTTCCGATAAAAATACCGGCAGTAAAAAGTACTTCAGAAAAAGTACTTTCAGAAATGAGTGGCCAACCAAGCCATGCTAAAGAGCACCGTGGCGTACGTATATGTATTTTAAATTCATGTATGCACACTATATAATCAAGTCAGTGATTTACACACTAAATTTGTACCGACCACAAAATTGCGACATTTGTTTGAAGCGTCTCGTTTGAATTTAGACGCGTTGAATCTGCAAATATAGAAGTTGTGTATTCCAGGGCGGATTCCCGTAGGGGAAAACCCGGCGCGCGCCCCCCTAAAATTTGGCGAGTAAAGATATTTTTGCTCTAAAATGCGCTATAACGCAGCAACATGGGGTGTAGATATCAAAAATATTCCGGAGGGCATACCGCCGGACCAACCTAGCAGTCTCCCGAGCTCCGCTTGGTCGACGAACAAACGGTGCTAGTTCGAAAATATAGTAAACTGTTTCAATTAAGAAGTCCGCGACCGCCCCCCCCCCCCCTTCCAACCTGAAATCCTGGACCCGCTCCTGGTATTTGCTTTATATTATTTACACGCCTCCGACTAGAACGTCCCTTTGATGAAACAACAATAAAGCACGCAGACATCCAGTGCTTAGTAGTAAGTAAATTAACAACGATCTAAAGTAGGACTTTTTAAATTTGTAAATGTTGGAGAGTCTGGGTCTGCACTGATTGCAAAATTACAAGTAAAATATATGCCATACATTCATATAGCCATATTTACAAGTGGTC
Source organism: Conchocele bisecta (assembly GCA_029237695.1). NCBI lineage: Eukaryota > Metazoa > Mollusca > Bivalvia > Lucinida > Thyasiridae > Conchocele > Conchocele bisecta. The sequence continues at coordinate 96,730,785 of CM055274.1, forward strand.
AATTAAAATAATATTTAACAGTTATCAAACGGCAATCGTACGGCTGATGTAATGTGATATTTTTGAAAGTCGCTAAAAATTACGTGACATTAGAAGGTACATGCAAGTGGCTGCATATACAGATACAAATCAGTAGGCTACGTCCCTGGAGCCCATTTCACTAAACGTCGTACCACTAAAAGTTCGTATGTACAAAATTAAGTGTGTAAATTCCACATTAACAACATTTTCCTGTAAACAATTATTGGATTTAAATTTATTGAGCAGCATATGCTCAATAAATGTAAATAAAATCAATTGACATTTCCAGACGATTCTAGATTTGCACTTACGAACAATTTAGTCGTACGAAGTCTAGTGCTGAAACGGGCCCCAGGTGGCTACAATTATGTTCGCACTAAATATGCCTGTGACACAATACCAACACACTAAATACTAAATAATAAAACATGTTTGGCCCAGTGTCAACATGATGCGATATGTCAGCAGCCGCGTAATTAGCACTACCATATTTTGTATCTGTGATACGATTATTTTTCTGACAATTTCCAAATTTTATTTTATTTCCCCGTGAGTTTTAAATTTGCGACAAACAGTGCAAAAAGTATTGCCATTACGAATTAAATCGTTTTCCATAGAACGACATCTGTAAACCAAGACCTTTTCATAAATATGATCTTGAAATATGTAGATCTACGTAAACACATACTTAATAATACATTAATGCAGAATTACCCGAGTGTGTCTACATATTTAGAAAATCGCTTGTCAAATTCAAGTGAAAGTTAGCGTTACTCATGAAAATGCGTAATGCAGTGTAATCTATATATAAATCCCAAAATCGGAACTGGGTTTGTACAGCGTGTACGGTTCCGTCTTGAACGGCCGAAAATACCCGACCCCGCTCTAATCTGAACGGGACCGTATAGCATAATTAGTAAAGAGCGCACACATGCGCCCCGGGGTCGATCTTAAAGTTGTAAGTACATGTATATCTGATGGTGGTCGCCAGACAAGATATGTTTGTTTTTTGTGAGTATTCCGGTTTCAACCCAAATTAAGAAACATGCAGACGCCTCCATCTAAATAAAGTTTAAAATAAATAATATGAAATAGGCACTACCTATGACGGGCGAACTTAGTATATGAAACTAAATTTACCAATTGATAGCTTTACCATGATGTAAGCTATAAACGGTACCGTAGTATATTGTAGTATTGCAGAGCTACTTCCCGCAACTACCACGGTGTTACAACTTCTCTATTATAATTAAATGGTGTCATTGTCGCACTTCTCTTATTTGAACCAGTGATACAATTTAGATATTTCCTTTTCATATATAGTACATTAATAGCCTATAGGCATAGTGGAGCGCGTGGTCGAGCGGTCTGAGGCGTCGGACTGCTGATCTTACGGTCGTGGGTTCGAGGCGTGTGTTGTGTCCTTGAGCAAGACACTTTATCCACACTGCTTCAGTGTGGTACCGGCTAAATACCGGGAACATCGATTGTATTTGTTTGTATGTACATGTAGTTATGAATACAAATATGATCCACTGGTGATAAGCCTCAGTATTGAGGGTATCCTAGTATACTGGCAAAAGCAAAGCATTATAGAAACTGTATTAGTACATTTACGATCATTTTAAGCACTCATAACAAGGCTAAGAATCTTCAGTGATATTATTCCCAATTTTCGCAATCTCAGTCGTCATTGAGCACGACTGTCACTTCGAGAGTTATACACATTTTGCCAATTTTTGGTATGAATTGTGTTAAGTTTTACATTTACTTTTGATTATCCCAGTGCTGTGTCAGATGTGTTTGTATCCTGCACTAGACGCACACTTGCAATGCATACTTTGTTCTGGTAGTCGTGTTCCCCAATTATCCCGGATCGCTTGACTATGTCTTGTATTTTTAAACTCACATCAGCGAAGTTAAGTGCAGCGTGGCGGCTATAGAAATGCTCCAAGTGTGTCCTTCCAGTGATGGTATTATTTTCTCGATCCCTGGTGGTTTTGACTATTGTTCGTATTAGTTTTGTCCTTTTTAAATACAGCTTCACTTCAGCTGTTGGTAAGAGGTACTTGTGTCATGGACTGTGAATACAGCACAGGCCGTGACACAACCGAACAGGCGCAATAAAACAGCAGCTGCAATGCATACTTGTTTCTGTTAGTCATGTCCACAGAGTATCATGGATCGCTTGACTTTGTCATGTAAACAAAATCACAACATGTGCGGTTTCTGTCTAATGATATTGAGAGAGATATAGTTTGCTTCTATCTAATGATGTTGAAAGATAGAGAGAGAAATAGTATGGTTTCTATCTAATGATGTTGACAGAAGGTGGGTGGGGGTACGGGGGAGAGATATATTGTGGTTTCTAGGTAATGATAGAGAAAGAGACACACATAGAGACATAGAAAGACAGAGAGCGAGAGAGAGAGAGACATACGGACAGACAGACAGACATAACAATATGGATGTGGATGTGGGAGAGAGAGAGAGAGAGAGAGAAAAGAGAAAGAGAGGGAGATGAGAGAGAGAGAGAGAGCGAGAGAGAGAGAGAGGAGAGGGGGGAGGGAGGTGGGAGGGGACGAGAGAGGCGGGAGAGATCGGGAGAGGAGAGACGATACAGACAGAGGACAGACATGGATTTGGGAGGAGAAGAAGGGAGAGAGAGAAAAAGAAGATAGAGAAGAAGAGAGAGACAGGACAGAAGGACATTACAGAGGGACAGACAGAGACATGGGTGTGGGAGAGAGAAAGGTGTGTTAAAATAAATACGGCATAATGAAACTCCATTTCGTTGCAAATTGTTTTTTTGTTTTTTTCCATAAAATATTCCAATGCGCATTTAGGGCATTTGTACTCCGATCATTTAAAACGCATATTTTCAAGCGTCTCTCGAGATAATTTTAAAATGTTTATTCGTGTACATTCTGTCCACTTCGTCATATTTTCGCGTTTAATGGTAAACAAAATAATGGCGTCAAAGGATTATTTATTTTCGATTTACGAAATGGTGCGAGGGTTTCAGAGTGATTCGTGTATCCTTGGGGACTCTCGTAAGCGAGTCTAGGTACAACGACAACACAAATATTTTGAAATACAGTAACTTCGTAAGCTATATTCAGTATACTTGCCGACGTTATATACATTTTGTTTTAGAAGCATTTGACACTTCGGGCGAAATTATTCGTCGCCCGTAAAATACCACCTGTCGTAAAAAACACAGCTCCAGATTGGTTTTACGGTAAAACAAATTTTACACTTTCAATCATATGTTCAACCTAGTTTCTCTGAATGGTAAGTTTTCATATACGCGTAACATAAAGCGGGCTACTTCGTCGCCCGTATTAGCATTATGATTATATAATACTGATTGTGTTATGTGTTATCTAAACATACCGGTCGTATGGTTATTTAGTTTCAAATGTCATTTCACAAGTCGTCCATATAATATATTATAAAAATCATAAATGCAATATGCCCATTTGTATAAAAATAATCGACAAAATTACTACGTATTTCCTTGAAGGAAACCGAAGAAAAAAAGACAACTATCTGAACCACTCTGAAAACAACTGTACAATTCGGCCACGCATATCCAACATTAAAATATTTGTGAGCTGTAAAGCGTACGGCTATAAATAGGACAACTTATTGTAATGACGCAACAATTCCAAGTGTCAAAATCCGACGTGACGTTGGTAAATTTATGCGTAACATTGCGACGTCATTTTCAGCCTTTCACGACGTTGTCATTAAGGCTGGTTTTCACAGAGCGCAGCCCATGTAAATGTGAGATAAACACATTGACACGGTAAAATAACCAATTTCTGTATGTGTATGTTCTTTATTATTAGCCGATCTATTTATAGATCGGCTAATATATTGGTCATCCATCGAATTCTGAAAAAGTTTGTAGCAACCTTTTTCTCCGCTATTCGGTAATCTACGAACGCGAATTTTGCGTGTATCACTTCCAAATTGCATCAACCGATAAAATTTGCATTTTTGGCAATTATCTCCGTTTAAAACTTTAAATATAGCCAAATAACACAATTTTGAATACGTAATGAGCTGAACGCCGGAAGAGATTGAACCCGGAAGTTGTTGTTGTTGAAGTCCATAGTTGGCTCTAATGGCCATATACGCCAACATACGCCGATTATTGGGCTAATTTAAAGCTTTTATTTATTAAACAGAACAAGTTTTCAGCCACGTATAATCGCGTAAAATGTGTTTTATCGGCTAATTTATAATCGACCTCTGCTCAAAATCTCCTCCGATCGCGTATGCGCGTCATTTGACGCTAGTTAATATTCACAAAATTTTCCACCAATCAAAACGAAGAATTTCCCTTCATAGCGAACTTTGATTTGTTTACGTATCATGCAGGGATGGCAGGGATGCATCCAGCACGCGCGATTGCGGCAATCCCCCTTAATTATTGTCAATGCCGCAAACTATTGATTGTCTTGCGCCCGACATCGCGCAAAAAATCACGGATGGGCCCCTTTTTAAATGACCAGTGCACATTAAAAAAACGTAATTGACTATTTAAACGCACTGCGTATTTAAATCATTGGAAGGCGTGCAGTTCAATCGAGTTTGTGCGGCCGTTGAACGTAAGCTTCGAGTCGATGTAAACCATTTAAATCGATAAACAAGGGATAAACAAGTGACAACGTTATCAAGGCCAATCTGGCATGTGCCTGAATACGCAGGAGCTTGCGTCTATTTTTAAATGGCACTGTAACCGCTAGCTAGTAAATTTGTGAAAAATCTAAATATTTGTATGGGGTTTTAAAGGTATTTTTAAAATATTTGAAAAATACTGACAAAGATTGCAGATCCTGTTGAGACGGCTTGGTACAAGGCGGCTCATTTTGATCTACAGGGTTTGTACATGTGCCTTTATGTCTGAGGTTGAAATGGTTGAGCCTGGTTATCATACGATAGGCTTAACCCTTTTCAGTTTGAGAATACACCAAATTATTTACAATGTTGTGTTCTATTTTTATCTTACAGTTTTGTCTAGTCAATTGTCGAGACGGTTTATATGAGGGGAGACAACATATAATAATTATGTGCAGAAATAAAGAAATGATAAAAAGCATTAAAGGCCAGTGTTTTTATGTCATACAATGTATTAATATCGTGATATATCCCGAATTGTAAAGTGCCAACCTTCACCGGGTGTGTCACTTGACAATTCAGTTCAAATGAGTCGCACATCTCGCTAGTCAGGTTTGGAAGACACGTTTGAAAGCCTCGTTGCTAAATATGCTTGTGATATTCCAGACATTTAGGCGGTCGATAGACATACAATTTATGCAATCTATTCAAAATGTAGTTAAACATTTCTTTTTGTGCCGTTATTGATTCATTCCACAATAAAATACAAGATTTAAGAAAGTGCTTGTATCTTTCAAGATGGCCGCCAAGATGGCCGCCGTTTGTTATGAAGCGTTGTTGTTTGGTTCTAATAATGTCATATGTGGTAAAATAAAAACGAGTATGTATCTCGATGTTTGTTATTAATTTAATAATACAATCAACTATAACTGGGTACAGAAGGTTGTCTATTTCAAAATGACATACATAACTTTATTTATTGAGGTAGGTGTTTCGTGACACTTGTGTTGCTTTTGGACTCTTGGTTTATTTCTTTTGGTTTTCTTTTATTGAGGATTGTATAGTGCTAGTGTTTGGTTTTCCTTTTATTGATGATTGTATAGTGCTAGTGTTTGGTCTTAGTCACCATTCAGTCACAATTACCCCACGTATTGATAGGCGGGCAGTCCGAGTCGTAATTTTTAGAACTGTTATAACTTATTAAGCTCCTATAAAGAACAGTGTGTGCCTACTGAGTGGTTATGCATCTTTAATGTGTGAGCAAACTGTATCTGGCATTTGATTTGAAAAGTTCATATCTTCTGTCGACAAGTTTCCATCGTTGTTTTCCGGTTTCCAAGTACATGGGGTTTCTTCAGTTGCCCCCTTCCACAAGAATTTGTCACAAAACAAAGAATACATTTCCCCGTTAGTGGATATCACTCGCGATTTTCCATTTTGTTGTGAAAGTAAAAGATTCCAGCTGCGAGAAGACTGTAATACTGTTTCCGATTCCGCCAGCCTTCCAAAGCTCGAGACAAACACCAGTGACTGCACAGAGTCTGTGTCAGGCGCGAGCTATGTCTGAACCTAGGTGACTAGCTAATAATCTCACATCAATGTAACGACGTGTATCGTTAACATTTGCTGCGTGCACCAGTATGTCTGTGCCATTACAACGCACAACAACAGTTGATTGGGTGTCATTATATGTCTCTGATATAAGGTTCGACCATGTCCAGCCGTGGGTAAACGTTTGCCGTGGCACGAGGAAACTGTTTGATCCCCAAGGTCGTAGGCCGCTGGTTCAAACGGTTCCCGAGTGCCAGGCAAACTTTACCCACGGGGACAAATCGTTTACCCACGCTGGACTTGGTCGAACGTTATTGTTACATTTCCGTCTGAAATACCGTGCAATTTGAGCATATGCACAGTACTTTCGGTACTTTGATGATCTGCTCCATTCAAACAGCTGATTATCAAATAAATATTTCGGGGCCGCAGTACGCGGCGCGTGATGCAGCCGCATCAATTTCAAAATTTCATTGCGACCGTTGTGAACTCGTCTGGTGACGTAATGGCGCGTTCTAGTAACGTCATGAGACACATGCATTACATAGTTGTTGGCTTGGCCCCGGATCCGGAATGAGCATTGTCTAAAGCCATGGTCAAACAGCACGCGCTGTACGTCTGAACACGGCTGTGAGCGGTGTCGAGCAACGGCAGTCATGTAACGATATGTGTTTAATGTGTCATACCACTCAATGCTGTCACTAACTGTCTTGAAACATTGCCACAATACCGCGTATTTCTGCAGTCAATGCTACGGATAGGGGACGTTGAATTCTTTGTTTTATTAACTCGTTCCCACGAAATATCAATTAGATCCCTCAATTTAACAATTCGTTCCCACGAATTAACAATTCGTTCCCTCAATTTAACAATTCGTTCCCGCCAAATAACAATTCGTTTCACGGGGAACGAATTGTTAATTCGTGGGAACGAATTGTTATATCGTGGGAACGAATTGTTAATTCGAGGGAACGAATTGTTAAATTGAGAGAACGAATTGTCATTTCGTGGAACGAATTGTTAAATTGAGGGAACGAATTGTCATTTGGTGGGAACGAATTGTTAATTCGAGGGAACGAATTGTTAAATTGAGGGAACGAATTGTTATTTCGTGGGAACGAATTAATAAATAAAATCCACGTCCCTTGCGGGACTCCGTAAGAAACAGATAACCTAGGCAATGAATTCAAGGAATGCGTCATAGAGCACAAACGACAGTACAGACCACAGCTAATACACATCTTGGGAGATGTAAACGGAAAAAGATGTCTAAAAAATGATTCAAGACTCGTTAAGTATATATTGGGTTGAAAACATCTCACATATGAATATGAATCAAATTTATAACTAGGAATGGACGCTTGTCGACAAGCGCATGTGTATCCCCCTCCCCAGATACACAAGTAGTTTGAAAAAAGGGTGTTCGAGTTATGCTCCGGAGACAAAATCAGTGACGGAAAAACAAAGGGAGATAACTAAAGAATTAGTGATGCAAGAGTTGTCATTCTTGCGGGACACACCTTTAGGGTCGTGGTTTATGCATGTGTGAAGTTTCATGAAAATATTCCAAAGGGTGTTCGAGTTATGCTCCAGACACGAAATCAGTGCACGAAACAACAAAGGGAGATAACTAAGAAATTAACGACGCAAGAGTTGTCATTCTTACGTGCGACACACCTTTGGGTCGTCTTCTATGCATGTGTGAAGTTTAATAAACTAGAAATGTGTTCATAGAACACGGATGTCCCACATATCGCTTTGATAATAAATGAGGCCAAATTGCAAGTCAAAATTTTTTTTCTTTACCTGAGCGTTAAAGTTTTTGAAGCACCAAGTATGTGACCTTGACCCTGGGCTTGGCCGGGGCAGGACAAACGTGGATTTGGCACAGGCGGTAGAGGACCATTAGAGCAATGCATATGAAATATGAAGCTGATCCGTGAAAGAAAACAGAAATTATAAGATATTTACCTGAGCGTATAAAGTTTTTGTGAAGCACTAAGTATATGATGTTAACCCTGGGCTTGGCGGGGGCGGGACGAACGTGGATTTGGCACTGGGCGGTAGAGGACCATTAGAGCAACGCATATATGAAATATGAAGTTGATCCGTGAATGGAAAGAAAAATTATAAGATATTTACCTGAGCATTAAAGTTTTTGAAGCACCAAGTATGTGACCTTGACCCTGGGATTGGCGGGGGCAGGACGAACGTGGATTTGGCACAGGGCGGTAGAGGACCATTAGAGCAATGCGTATATGAAATATGAAGATGATCCATGATCCATGAAAGAAAACAGAAAGTATAAGATATTTACCCAAGCGTTAATGTTTTTGAAGCACTAAGTATGTGACCTTGACCCTGGGCTTGACGGGGGCAGAACGAACGTGGATTTGGCACATGGCGGTAGAGGACCATAAGAGCAATGCGTATACGTTCGAGTTATGCTCTGGATACAAAATCAGAGCACGAAAACAACAAAGAGAGATAAGTAAACAAGAATTCCGCGGAATCAGATGCCTCGCCTTGTCCCGCCTTGACCTCGAGCCTGGGCCCGAAAGCAATTTTCACTGGCCCGAACATATTATACAATTAATGACTAGTGAACCATAGAATATCAGATTATATTCTATGGGTCACTAGTCAATAATTGTTTTATTATATGATAATAGTCTGTATAGCACTTACGACCTTATGCTACTAGACAAAAATTGAAAAAGAATTTGAAAAAAAAAATGAACAAAAAAAATGGAAAAAAAGTTTAAAAATTAAAAATAATAATGCTTGCTACTGGAGCCCAGAATTTTTTTTTAATAGTCCTATATTTATCTACATATATCTGCACAGGTCCACATAATGCCACAATATTTTCAACACAGTTTACGGAAATGTAATATAATCATTTACCTGTATAAATTACCTGTAAGTGGTCAGTGGGTCAGTTGCACATGCTAGCACATGCACAGGTGAATAGTCTGTATTTAGCACTTACGACCTTATGCTACTGAACAAAAATTGAAAAATAATTTGAAAAAAAAAATGAAAAAAAAAAAAAAAAAAATGAAAAAAAAATAAATGGAAAAAAAAAGTTTAAAAATAATAATGCTTGCTATTGGAGACCAGATTTTTTTTAATAGTCCTATATTTATCTACATATATCTGCACAGGTCCACATAATGCCACAATATTTTCAACACAGTACCCAATGTAGTAATTTACCTGTATAAATTACCTGGTCAACAGTGGTCAAGCACTGGACATCTGCACATGCTAGCCCATGCTAGCACATGGTTCTCCCAGTTTCTATTGTTCTCTCTACAGGTAAGGTGTACAGAGCACACGAGAAAAGGTGTACAGAGCAGACGAGAAAACAGGTCTTCATGCATTATTGTCCAGTTTGTAGAGTGCGCAAAACTAAAAAAAGGGAGATAACTGAAAAATTAGCTACGCAAGAGTTGTCATTCTTGTGCGCGACACACCTCCGGGTCGTGGTCTATGCATGTGTGAAGTTTCATGAAAATATTCCAAAGGGTGGTCGAGTTATGCTCCGGACAGGAAATCAGTGAGCGAAAACAAAAAAGGGAGATAACTAAAAAATTAGCTATGCAAGAGTTGTCATTCTTGTGCACGACACACCTTTGGTTCGTGGTCTAATTGAATGTGTTAAGTTTCATAAAAATATTCCAAACGGTGGTCGAGTTATGGTCAATCAATGCGCGAAACAAAAAAGGGAGATAACTCAAAAATATGCTATGCAAGTGTTGTCATTCTTGTGCGCGACACACCTTCGGGTCGTGGTCTATGCATGTGTGAAGTTTCATGAAAATATTCCAAAGGGTGTTCGAGTTATGCTCCGGACAAGAAGTGTCTGCGGCGGACGCGGACGCGGACGAGGACGCGGACGCGGACGCGGCGCGCTGTCAAATCCATAGTTCCCCCGACGGAGTCCGGGGGATACAATTATTAACGGATCATGACCATGATTTTCGCCCAAGACCATTCTGGCTACTAGCTTTCAATAAAATGTATCCGATGTCCACTGCTTTCATCCATTACCAGAAATTCATATTCACAAACAGTTGACTGAGGGCCTGCTATCCCACCCCCACCCGCCTCCCCCACCCCCTCCACCACTGCACTCATATGCCAATGGCAGGCGACACGTTTGAATTTATAACTGAATAAAATGCCTTATATCTGCGTCCATGTTGCATCACGATAAGATGGGCACGGTCAGTCGTTTGTCATCATCACTTTGAATAGGGTAAAGTAAATGTTTACATATTTATCTTATGGACGAACCAATGTCTGATATATGATGATATAGGCATTTTAGAATATTCCACCTGTAAATTAATTGTATGCATTTATCTGTATGTACTTCTAGGGCCCGTTTCACTAAACTTCATACGACTAAAATGTTCGTAAGTGCAAATTTAGGATCGTCTGGACAGTCCAATTGATGGATTATTGAGCATAGGCTGCATTTGCAGCTGCAGCCTATGCAAATAACATGTAAATCCAATAATTATTTACAAGAAAACATTGTTAATGTGAAATTTAAGGCTATTAGTCCAGTCAGCCAAGCAAAAAAATTACCCAAACCTGGAACTACTTGCAAAAGAATTTTCTTTTGCTGTTTTGGGCATAGCAATACCTATGGTTGCATGAGTACAAAATTTCATGTCGAAACTTTAAGGGAACTTTGTTAAAATTGCTTGTTTATACCATGGTAACACATGTTTTTTTTATATTTCTATAATGTGCTAGTTCAGCCTGAAATGCGATGATCATACTCGGAATCGTCTAGGGCCTACTTATTTGATGTCAATTCACTGAAATGGACGTGTCCTGGTGGAATTGTGCTTAAACAAAGTTAACTATTATGAATACTTACCTGTTTCAATTGCTAGACGTGAAATTACCCCACCCACTTCCATTTAACGTAAACACAGTATTGACAGATATCTAAAAGCATACAATGTACATGTATTGTACTCAGTTTTAATTTTAAATTTCACGTAATACTACAAAGTACAAGGAGAACAGACATTGCAATGTCCTGATAATAAAACACACATTGCAATACAGGAAATACACATGGTTTCAACACATTGACGAACATTGTCATATGTCTCACCAGTGGTTCAGTCTCCAGCTGCCAGTGCTCATTCAATCAGGTGGTTTCCTCTCTCTAGTCGACCTGCGTATCGTTGGAGACTCTGGTGCAGTATCTGTATTGCAACTATTCTCATGTAAGAGTTGGACAGCTGTAGACTGAACCACTGATGAGGCATATGACATTATATATATATATATATATATATATTATATATATATATATTAAGATAATTCAATTTACGAAGCATTTATATCACTAACATTTGACCAAGTGAAAATGGATGCATCAACTCTTTACGCACTATACACAAACAGTGGAGTTAATATATACAAAATCGCAGCAGTTCCAACATTCGTATTACTACCTAGTACCTAATCGCTATCATCTGAAATGCTATCGGAGATAGTTCCTGCGGAATTCATACAACTGACGCCTCTACAATTGTACATTGCAGTCCATGCTTCCGACAGCTACACCGCTTAGAGTCGCAATTGTGTTTACAGCTACAGCGATTTGTTGTCATCAACATTTCAGGAGCTGGTGGAAGATCTGTTTTGATCGGCATTAGCTTTCCATTTATAATTTCCCACCCACAATGCTGTGGATGAAGCTCATCAGTGTCTACCCGAACCCAAGTATGTGTCTGGTGATATACTCTAAGAATATGGTATCGCGATGCGGCAGCAGTGGGAGGTAGAGTATGCACATGAACAGATTAATTGTTTGACACAACATTAGTAGAAAATTTTCGGTACCTTAACATGTCAAATCCTTCATTTGACCAACCATCGAAAAGCAAATGCCTTTTCTCCTAATTGGATTATGTTCTCGGTCGAATTATCATTGATCAATTCTATAGCAGTTTTGCGAAATTCTGCATTTCGTTGTAGCTTTTTGAGTGCAGTACCTTTTCCTATACCGAAAATACGCGATGTGGTGTCGCATCCGGTAAGGGCATGTATAAAAGGTAGAAGTCTACATGTGTCTTCTCCAAGCACACGTTGCGTCTTGTGCAGATCCTAAACCTTAGTTGGCTTTGATTTGCTGTTCCTTGTGTCGGACCTGAACACAATTTTGTTTGAATCATTTTTAACGTGGTAACACAGTAATACCAACAAATCTGTATCTTCCCCAACCACAACTGTGTTGTGATTATCAGCAATAGAAACTGCGGTTTGTACAATCAGGTAATCAGCATCTCCAGGGGCGTGCACAACTGAAATGCCCCTTTCTTTTAGAAAATCACCTAATAGAAGCAAGAAATTTTGTTTATTTTCGGTATTTCTTAGAAATACATCTTTCTTTGATTTAAAAGGTGTTTCATATGAGAACTTGACACGAGTTCCTGCAATGCCTTTCGTTCGTCTTAAATGTGCAACATCTTTCGTACTAGGACTAGTTGAGTACCCATCAAAGATAATAGTGGCATGCTCATATTTGTGTAGTAAATACTCGTGGTACTTGCTACATATCGCACCGAATGTACTTTTGTTCTGCCATGTAATCTTCTGTAGCAACGAACCCCCATCTATGACAAACTTAACACCAGGTTGACAAAACACAGTTTCACCGGTCACACTACAATCACCTACTTTCCAAATAGAGTCAGCAAGAGTGGCTTTCTGAGCTTCCCTTGGAAGTCCATTGTTATCAAATAATGATGAAGGAACACTACATAGCTCGTGCTTGAAGATTTCACCCGCATCAACATATCTACCTGCCGCTGTTGTCAGACGTTGGAACAATAGTTGAGGATCAATACTGATATTTTCACCAGCAACATTTACAGATGTCTTGTTGCTAAGAGTAATTGCTTGTCGCGACCGTTTGAATGAGAACCCTGTTATTGAACTGTTTGTCATATCGTTAAGTATCGAGTTGCCTATTTTCTTAGCATCATCGACATTTACCTTACAGTCGGCTGACACACCAGTCTCAATATTACGAAGCGATGTATCTGAATCTTCGAATGGGTTTCTTTCTTGTAGAAATGCATACAGCGATGTTGCATCTTTCTCGTCTCTAACTAATCGTGATTTCCCAACCTCTTTGTGCTGTTCACTAGTCTTGAAATCAGTTTTGCGCAAAATTCCTGCATGGCATTATTAATTTCTGCGCTAGCTGGTATTGATGAAAGCCATCGTGTCCTCTGTAAGTCAGTCATACCACGTCCTCGTGTCAACCCACCCGTGGTTTTCAGTGATCTCATCAGGACCTGCTCGATTATCAAGTCAGATGACAGGCCTGCCCAATATCTGTCCGTTCGTCTGATAGCGTGAGTTCCTGACTGGAAATATTTATACACATCGGGATGCCTTTTCTCCAGTAGCTGCATATTCTGCAGGTATGTGTATGCCGATTTTAAGTATAAATTGTGTCCAGAAGCAGCAAAATATGGGAGCATTTTTCTAAGGGATGTCAGGTGTAATTTCCAACTGCCTGTCCTCTCAGCTCTAATGAACTGTTGGAGTATGGAGATCATATCCATATACTGAAACCACAATTTGGCAGTACGGTTTCCTTCCAACCCATTTCTCAATACATTTATCTTTGTGTTTAGTTGAATAAGGGTATCGTCTTGGCAAATTTCATCAAGTGTAACCTCTCCGTTCTGTAGTTCATTATACAGTCGTTTCATTTCATCACATACAATAATAGGCTCCCCTGTATTTTGCAATGAAATGTCTGCTCCAAACAGTTCTGAAGTTAATAAAGTGTACAATGCAGTGTCTACAAGGAAAGGCAAATGCTTCCCATGAAACTCATTTCGGTGTGAAAAGCACCCAAGCGTAATATGACATCTTTTAGTGGACTTTGGGCACACTGACAGTTGATAATATGTGTTGCTTTCTGAAACAATGGTTGGTCAAATGTTAGGACAAGAGATACACCATACTTAGCGGACTGATCGCACACAAAGTTTAGAGTGGAATATATGCAGGATAAATCGCTAGGACTCATGTCTATCATGGGCATGAAGGTAACACTCGACTTAGTTGGATATGCATCTTGATTAGACGATTCATAGAGCTGCATAAATCCAGACCAACATGGCCTCGCTGGTATTAGCGGCAAAATAACTTTCGAAAATGTATCAGCAAGTGTATGAGGGTCTTCACAGACAGTGAACGAATTTAATTCCACGAACTTTTCATCTGACAACTGACGTTCTGGATTTGTAAAGTACGTTATGTCAATGTTACCAATAGCTAAAATGTCATCAGAGGAAATGTTTGCTCTCTTGATAGGAACATGAACAGCTGACCCCGGGGTAGTGCAAGTGATAATGCCCATACCATGAAAGGTGTTGTGACCATCCAAAGTCCTAATGTTGTGGTCGACATTATCAGCTACGAACTGGAGAAACCGACCTGGAAAGAATTGTGGAATTGAAGTATTCAAAGCCGCGGCAGCGCTTGATTCAAATTTCTGTACCTCCCAATATGATGAGCTGAATCCTAGACTATGCAAGGTATCAATGAGAAATTTTGATCCAAATTGATGATGAAGTTGAATGGCAAGACTAATCTGAAGAGGAGCTTGTATGCCTTTAGGCCGGCATGCCTGTACTATAGATTGACCAATTGATGCAACCTTCCGTTGATTATCATTACCACTGAATACTTTCTCTGAAAATAATATTAAACTTTGAGGAAGAAATTGTTTATTTGCTGAAAAGTTTGATGACACCATAGTGGGAGCTGGATAGAAGCTCTTAGATGTGTCTAATAAGGCAGTATCATGTTTTATCAATTTAGCTGCGGTAACTATTATATTAATCTTTTCTTCGTCATCAGACATAGCCCGAGCACTGTTGTGGAAGTTGTGAATAATAGTTGATGCTGTCTGTTTTAACGTAACAATATCGCATTTACCACCTAAAGAACTTATCACTATAGAGTCGCCAAAATACTCTACTATCTTCTTCTTCATGTATTTACAGCTGTACGCCTTTTCACCACATATTTCTGTCATGAATGTAACTAAGTCACCAATTGTTTTTACTTCGACTACAGACAATTCAATGAAATCTACGACTTTAGCAAAAGCTGATGTTTGTTCTTCATTATTTGGTTTGAATGTACTTTTCTTGGGTGCACTTACCTCTGTTTCAAAAAAAATAATTGGCATTTGCCGTTTAGTCCTAAAATTCACGTTACATGTTTGATGATAAACCGCGTCCTCTGCTGGAAGATCATTAGCAAGTGCGAGTCTACTCAAAACATTAGTAGACCACTCATCATTTCTTTCTAGACCAATTTTTCTAACTGTTTTCTGAACATCAAGACTTCTAACACTATAAACATCACACCCCCTCCTTCTCGAATTAACTTTGGCATTTTGAGCACAAAAGAAACATTTTGTTTTGAAATGAAAGTTATCATTGGTACGTAACGAACGTGATGTTATACATGTACTACTATCATGTTTATTTCCCTCCACCACATTGTTTCTGATAGGGGTATAGTCCCTACGACAATGCAGGTGGACATATTGCCCCGGCTCAGTTGATACACTGCTATTCCTGTCGGTTGAGGTTCTGTTGATTCCTTCACTGCCCTTCGCCCCGAGTCGTGCAGTCGGCAGCCCATCATTCAGTCGCCCTTCACAAATGGGGCACAGGTCCATTATTGGCAATATACTGAAATAGATGAGAGACGCGTGAGTTTATTGCATTTACCTAAATGCCATTGAAAATCATGTATAGCAAGTTTCAGTCATCTACTGAATATATATTGTATTACCTTTCATAATATGCATGCAGTTGCACATGTAGCCTTTAAGAGTAGACATCTAATTCATACGGACGGATTGGTGAACATACGAAAGCTTTACTTAAAGTACCAAGTATAAATGCACCAGGGTCAGTCTCATGGTCTTGATTTACGACAGTTCGGCAATACTTTATGGAGTGTCTTCATTTTCCTAACCTGCAAAGATACACATTGAACCCTGTCGTAGTCAATATTAATGAGCCAACCAAAAGATGTCTAATCTGTGATTTTCTTCCGTAAATGACGTCGAAACTTTGAAAAGAAATTCAGGGCAAATGTAGAATTTTATTCAGCATTTGCTCCGACATTTTCGACGTCATTTATAGAATTTACGACAGATATTCGAAATAATTTACAGCAAAAATCGCAAAAAAATATAAGGCATATTATCTTATGAATGAGCTCATATTACGTATGTTTAAATATTATTTGAACATATAATGATAATATTAATTACATTCCGTCTTGAAAGACATTAATAGAGGCATGGTTTTGCGAAATAAAAGTGTTGTGCTTTTTAAACACAATTCGGAAATAAGTTCGGTTAAGGCCCTTATCGGCTTCCGTAGATTTTAAATTTTGTCGTAAAATACCCTAACAAAATCATTTTGTCGATTTTTTTATTTTTTTCATTATATTTAGGAAACATTATGTATATATATATATTAATGTAATTACTAATTAGTTGCTACTAGCATGGTCATACATCTAGATACATGAAGAAAAACTCGCAAACTACGTCATAGAATATCCTCAGTCCATGTCAAAACACGGAAGATGGCGATTACGTCACGAATGCTAGCATTATACTCCATTGTAAAACATGATATTGGCATCAGATCAACATAATTTAATGAAATATAAACTACTAATAAACATCGTTACTTACCAATGATATCGTGGCCATTTATTGCACTTAGATCGGTATTTGTGGATGCCACAGCTTGTCAACATTGACGTAATCAAGTTCACGTGACGTCATAAAACGCGCGTGCTCCGAAGTTTTCATGGTATGGTAAGCCAGTTTGGCCATCTTCGTTTTTACAGAAAATCTCAATATTGAAACGTTTTTCTACTTATAACGGCGCGTGCGATTTTTTTGCGATTTTTGGTTATATGTATATTATGGCATATTCTTTCGCACAGTATCGAAAGAAATTCTTTTGCAACGAGTTCTACCTCAAATCTTACACTGACTAGACTATATCACATGTTTGGACTTACGAACATTTAAGTCGTACGAAGTTTAGTGAACGGCCCCCTGATTCCTACTAGTGTCCATAGTAAGTATGTCATGCATGACAGGGGGTTGGTTTTCCAGTGTGCATATATTTAATGATACTACATATTTACTAGTAAACAGTAATGTTTAGGGATCGTTGGCTCACAGTCTGAAAGTAACCCATTAGTTCATAAGAACTGTTACGGAAGGGAGGATTAAATAAGTATCTCATCAGAAGCACATTTAAAACATTCAACAGTGATTACTGTCTGTACGGATTCGCCTGTAAGCACTATAACCTATCTCGAAAGTTGACGTGGTAGAGAGAATCCAAACAAACGAAACCAAAGTGCATTACTTATTTCATTGAAATTGAGAATGGCAGAGCAGTGTTAAACTTGAATGTAATAAAACACACATTATGACGTTTTATGGATGTTGTTTAATGTGATGCATTATATAAGAAAACGAAAACGGTCTACATGTATTTACATTATTAAGTGGCAGCTATCCGGTTTTGTTGATTTGGACAGCCATCTTGGAAGCCATCTTGAATTTTTGAAAATGCTCAAGGATGACAGAGTGTCATCCGTTGAATTCCAATGATATATGGTATTTAAAAATGTAGATGCAAAATCACCAAAAACCCATTGTATATACGCCAAGTCCGGGTTCAGTCGAAAATGGCAAAACTTGATATCGGCAGGACTAATGCAAAAATATGTTAAATACATACCGTTTATTTAACCTGGTGAACAAACTGATTATCGTGAAATAATGCACGAGTGATTGGGTCCTTCCGCTAAACAAACAAGTGAGCATAACCGAATCCAGCTTAAAATATGGCCAATTTCTGGAGATGGGCCGTAGTGACAATGACTGTCTCGCGATTCAGAGGGTGTGTCTGAGAAAGTGCTTTGATTGGTCGAAGGAAGCACGTGATTGTGACATTACAGACGTCATTTCTCCATATATGGTGAACACGAGAGTGGTGTAAACTACTGCTGCCCAATGGTGTAATTCACCGCTAGATTTCTCTAATCTACCGGCTGAAATGTAAGAAATTCACATCGAACGAGGTTATAATAGCTTTATTAAACACATATGTGAACCACATGTTCGATTGACATGCAAAATGCATATGTACATTGGAAAAGAAACAGAGACTTGTATACAAAATATATCGGCCGCGCTCTGGGAAAATCAGCCTTAATGACACAATTTTTGATTTTCACTTTTTTACATTATCTGATGCGAACACCTTTCAAAAACAATATTCTGAAAAGAAAATGCAATTATGTTTAATAGTTTTTGTTTTATCTCACTTTTTGTAGCACCATGTGAATCACGCACGGAAAAAAAACGTAACGTCATCGAGAAAATGACGTTATTGAAACGGCGACGTTTGTACAATGCAACTCAACAGCCTACAGTAGAAATGAGTGTTCATAGACTCATTGACGGTGCTTGCTGTAAACTGTATTGGCTGATAAGTTACACTAAATGTATCTACAAGTATTAGTATGTATACTATCAAAGATTCATCAGAATGAAACTATGATATGTACATGTAGTGAACAAAACAAGCTCACAACTATCGATTTTAAATCTATAATTAGCCGATCTGTGGCTTTGCAATTTGCCACCATCGCCATAAAATATTCATAATTATACGTGTGTCGTCAGAAAGAATTAGATACATTGTAATTATTTCAGAATTTACGTCATTTACAGTTAATTGTGACGTCATTTATTGATTTAGACAATACGTCACCAAAGACCAAAAAACTAAACGGCATTCCTGGTGTTGGAAATTGTCAATTATATGCACATCGTATCGGTGATTGAAACAAATGCATTTTTTTCTTTAGAAATGAATGACCAGAATTTGGATAGGCCTATGGCTGCACATATCAATGACTTCAGCGCCCGATGGGGTCTAGAGGGTAGTCGGACACCCCCGGGCATTTTTAAATAAAATGAAAATCGATTGTCCATTCCCCGACTCTCGGAATTAAATTTACATCTCAGAAAGCGGAAAGAACATTTTCCTGTGTAGCCAATATGACTGGCGGACGGGCTAATGTACATGTACCCCGTACTAGCATGTAGCAGGTCTATGGGAAAATGCTGCGCTGAACCCCACTCCCTCGAAAGGCCACCACCGCCACTGCCGGGAAAATGTGGAGATGTAACATACATGGTTGTATAATTGTTACATGTCCCGATAAAAATACCGGCAGTATATTCTCTCGTCGGGAATAATTAATTTGAAAATGAAATGTGCAATTTAGTTTTGTTGTGTTTCCGAAAAAGTACATTCAGCGCCTTTGTAAACAAAGAAACAGCCATGCTAAAAACAAGGGCGGATTCACGTAAGGGAATGCCCGGTGACCCCCTCCCCCCCCCCCCTTAACATTTGGCGAGTAAAGTTATTTTTGCTCTAAAATGCGCCATAACGCAGCAAAATGGTGTGTAAATATCAAACATATTCCGGAGGACATACCGTCGGACACACCTAGCAGTCTCCCCAGCTCCGCTTGGTCGACGAACAAACGGTGTTAGTTCGAAAGTATAGTAAACTATTTCAATTAAGAAGTCCCAGCCCCCCCCCCCCCTCCCCCCCACCCTAAGCTGAAATTCTGGATCCGCCCCTGAAAAAGCACCGTGACGTACGTACATTTTGCATAACTGCACACTATAACACAGTCAGTGATTTACACTCTAAAGTCCCGATCACAACATTGATTTTGACGCTCCACACCCTGAGACTATTGTTCGAAGCGGCTCATTTGAATTTAGACGCGTTTAAGGTGTGCATGTGCGTTTGCCTTATATTATTTACACGCCTCCGACTAGAACGGCCCTTTGATAACAAACAAAGCAAGCAGACGTGCATTATTTTGTACAATGTAGTACAATGCAAGAAAATTAACAACAATCTGGCACAGTCGGACTTCTTAAATATGTAAATGTTGGAGACCTGTGCATCTGTGCAGTCTGATCAGTGTCTGCAATGATTACATATATACTAGTAACATTACTATACATTCATATAACCATATTTACAAGTGGTCATTTTAAAGAATATTTACATTGTTTCAAACGGCAATCGTACGGCTGATTGATTTTCAATGTGATATTTTTGAAGTCGCTAAATATTACGTGACACCGTACACGTAAGTGGTAGCAGATACAGATAGAAATCAGTAGGCTACGTCCTTGGTGGATACAATTATGTATTACAGTGTCGCAGTAAATATGCATGTGACACAATACCAATACACTAAATACTAAAACATGTTTGGCCCAGTGTCACCATGATGCGATATGCCAGGAGCGGCGTATATTTTGGCACTACCATCATTTTACATTTGTGATACGCTTATTTTTCTGAAAATTTCCAAATTGTATTTTTATGTTGATTTTTGAAACATTCGACAGGCGAAACAGTAAATTAAATGAATTAAACACTGTGCCCAGTTCTATTTGTTACATAATATCTAAAAATTACCGGTTGTATGGTTATTTAGTTTCAAATGTCAGGCCACAAGTCGTCCATATATTATAAAAAAATAATCGACAAAATCACTACGTGTTTCCTTGAAAGAAACCGGAAAAAAACAGACAACTGTCTGAACCACTATGGAAACAACTGTAAAATTCTGCTACGCGCGTGCGTATCCAGCATTAAAATGTTTGTGAGCCTCAAATAGTAAAGCGTACGGTTACAAATAGGACAACGTCAACTTATTGCAATGACGCAACTATTTCAAGTGTCAAAATCCGACGTGACGTTGGTAAATTTAAGCGTAACTTTGCGACGTCATTTTCAGGCTTTCATGACGTTGTCATTAAGGCTGGTTTTCACAGAGCGCGGCCGATTATATATTTACACTGTCCTTACATTCATAATGGAAACGCCAATTCAACGTATTGCGTTTATCACAGTACATTACATTAGCCTCACATGACGTCGCGCGACGTTGTTGATTCGCTAAAGTCTGTTTGACGTCATTAAAATACATCGTTGTCAATAACGTTACGCTATTGACCGGCAACGTTACTTTTCCAGCAATTGCAACAAATTGACGTAAAACAATAGTATTCTTAATGTTAACGCCATATTTGGTTATTTACATTTACATGTAAGTAATAAAACCATGGGCTGTTGTGTTTACTGGGGTGGCAATACATTTAGTCTGTTTAAAACTTGCGAGGAGTCCTTCGGCTGTTGCGTTTACTGGGGTGTATACTACATTTGGTTGCGAGGAGTACTTCGGACTCTACGCACTTTAAACAGCCTATGGTTTTATTCCTTAACTAAAATTCCGCACTCGCGCACCATTTTCTGCAAACTTCTGTAAATAATCAAAGTACGCTTTTATGGCCTTTGCACAGTTGTTTCAAACTACAATAGCTGCGTCATGTCCAGATGGCTAGACAGTCAGGTTATTTGCGTCGACAGGTGTAGCCTTTGATTATGAAGCCCATGGTAACATACTATTTATAACGTTAGTTCATTTGTATATGGATATATGCACAAGTTCCGCATCGTGCTATTAGCGCAATATCGTTGCGCGACGAAACGAGTGACATATATCCACATATAACTCAAACAACATTTTTATTATATAACTACATCACCAATAATGTATATGCGGGTCAAAAAGTACGCAGAATATAAATAAAAAATAGACAAATTAGTGAGAACTATAGTTCCGGCACTGACCAATATGAACTGACAAGACGTAAATACATAAACAATATTGACGGCTTGCATCCCAGTGTGTTTCAATGGGAAACGAAAGTACGTATATAATAACACATGGCTATGTACTTACTCCATTTTATCTCCACATCAATCTTTCTGCATTAGTCGGCACACAAATGTTCTTTATATCAATCAATTAAATAAGAGTATAATTGTGTCACTATTCCACCAGTTCTAAAAATTACGAGTGCCCGCTATACTGATATAATCATTTAGTAATATTATTTTACTGATAGTGAAGCGCGGTGGTATCAGGCTATTTGAATATGCAAATGAGGCATACTATCTTTTAATTATTTATACTAATTAAATGCGTCACCTGAATTAGTTTTATTTTCTACAGATTATAAAATATGATCATTGCACTCAAAATATAAATACAGAGAATAAATTGTAATGTCCTTTAACATTTTAATGAAACACGGTTATCACCCCTGATATCGGTGTGGAATTTTACGTCCGATATAAAATGTACAATTATAATGCCAATCGATACGTGGAGTAATGGTGAATGTATGTTTATTTTGCCAGAAAATGTCTCAGATAATATCTCTGATATAAAGAACAGTTTGTGCCTACTGAGTGGGCATGTACTAGTACCTTTAATACGACATGTTGAACAATACTTCAGTAACAAAGAACCCACTCTTCCAACGTTTCTGCACAATGCCGTTATTAACCAGCGGCGCCGGAAGCATCATGAGATTGGTCCGGCGAATCTACTCGGTGCCTTCGCTACCCACCTAAAGTGTATGTTGGTACCACTCAGTAGAACCGTCTCGCCGAGACGGTTCAACTGAGTGGTAACAACATACACTTTTATGAGTAATGAGAAACATTGCAGAACAAATATTAAAATTCCTGACCTTATCATTTGGTATATATGAATTCCGAATATTTCAATAAAAACATAGTTTTGTCACAAGTATTAGTCCGGCAGTTGCCGGATCTGCCGGACCTGTTCCAACGCCCCTGATAAGGATAATCGACTGTTTGCTACATCTCGTTGTTATAAGTACATATTATAAAAACTAACGTTACAGCTAAAATTCCACCTAAACCATAGTATGCTCTTTGTTGTTGTACTAACCCGAATTTTCTGTCTGTAACGCAGGGTGACTTACACTGCATTAATATACACGGTTTGAATTTTATTATAACAAGCACATTTAGAAACGTACGGAGCCCGGTAGGGGACGTAGAATTATTTTTTTGTTTACAATTATTTCCCACGAAATAACAATTCGTTCCCACAGGAACGAATTGTTAATTCGTGAGAACGAATTGTTATATCGTGCGAACGAATTGTTATTCCGTGGGAACAAATTGTTAATTCGTGGGAACGAATTGTTAATTAGTGGGAACGAATTGTCATTTCGTGGGAACGAATTGTTACTTCGTGGGAAAGAATTGTTACTTCGTGGGAACGATTATAAAAAAAAAGAATTCTACGTTCCCTGCGGGGCTCCGTAGAAACGTGATATACCCCGACGAGTGTGAAATCAATTTGTGAAAGAATGTCTGGAGTATGAAACAATACAGTTATTTGAATTAACGGTTAGAAGGTAGAACAATTACTAAAAACTTCGAATATTCTAAAATCAGCTGTAGAACAGTTCACATTCTCAAAATTTCAACAACAGCTATTTGAAAATCTAGAATACAACATGTATTCAAAAATATATCATGCAAGCGACCTTTGACCTCTAAGTTTGACCTTGAATTTGTAACTACGGGTAGGATCCTCTTGCATACTGTGTTATGTTTCATGATGGCAAATATTTATACCGTATGTGGAGTGATACAATAATCCATTGTTTGGTATATATACAGTATATTCAACTGCCATTTTGAAATACCGGATTTATTTCCCGAGACATCTGGAAATCAGACAAAGCACTCGTTTCTCTGTTGGATTTACAGATGTCAAGGGAAATAAATCCGGGAAATAAATCCGGTATTTCAAAATGGTAGTGGAATAAAGTGTATATTACATGGTCTTCGAAAATGTGAAATGCTCTTAGACCAGCTTATAACGTTGCCAAAATTAACAATTTTGACGTTAGCGTAAGAATTGTTTCTTCGCCGGAAATGACGTCAATTACGTCTCGCGAACGTCTAGGAAGAAATATTTCCTTCAATAAAATAAATCCCTCCAGAATATGTAATATATGGCCCTAACGTAGATTTTCTTCCCAGTGTTTATCTTTAACATCCAAGTATGACATTGACATTGGAACAGTGACCAGTTTCTTGCATGTGTCACGTTGCCTCATGATGGCAACTATTAATTTATTTGTTTGGAAATTCATTGTAATGTTTTGGATATTTGGGTCCAGACGTCCATTTTGTTCTCATTTTTACTTTTAAATTAGACCTCTAAGTTTGACATTGACCGACCGTTTCACGAACTCTGCCTAAATTTTATATAAACAATACAAACATAATGTTTTTCGATAATATTAAATTGTATCAACATTTAAGAATTAGTCTTCATTTAATAATTTTGTAAAAGTTCGTAAAATATTGATTTTATTACATAAAATTATTTCTCTATGGGAATTTTACATGGGAGGGGAGGGGGGGGGGCGGGGGATGGAGAACATGGAGGAGTCGAAAAAAGGATATTGACTGTGATTCCTGGCTAGATAGTTTGGAAATGATCTAACTAAGAACACAGACGTTAAATTTTGAAAAGCTGTCCACTATTTCTAAAAGTGAAAATAACATGCCCATGTTAAATCCCCATAGACATCTTCACTCGGATTTAACATGGGCACATTTCAAGAAATAAAAAGAAGGCTCATTCTTAAATTTTGCAAAAATTTAATATTTTCGAAACCAATATTGTTTTTCAATTGTTTATATAGCCGTACACTTTGGGCAAGTTTCGTGAAATAGACAGTAAGGAGTCTTACGCATAGTTCGTCATTCGATGATGACGAACATGCGTGCGTAGTTAGTTATTCGAAAATCAACTTTACGGTTCGTTTATATATGACCCCAGATGTACACTTTGTTATCATTTTTTGCATTTGAGCTCAAAATGTGACATTGACCGTGGACATAGGGACTTGGGGCCGTTTCACTAAACTTCGTACGACTAAAATATTCGTAAGTGCAAATTTAGGATCGTCTGGAAAGTTCAAATCATGGATTGACATGTATTGAGCATAGGCTGCATATGCAGCCTATGCTCAATAAATGTAAATCCAGTAAGTATTTACAACAAAACATTGTTAATTGACATTTACAGACTCATAATTATAATTTTTCACTTACGAAGATTTTAGTCGTACGAAGTTTAGTGAAATGGCCCCCTGGTGTACATGTATTCACTTCAGGACAAGTTTAACCCTTTCACCCCTAAGTAACTGGAATGGACCGTGTTATACTAATTTTCCGACAACTCCAATCGTCACACAATGATTTTCAGATTAGTCCATTAATGAAAAATATGAATAAAGTGCAGATGATGATGAGACGGCTCGTTTCGGCCCCCAGTGTCCTATAGTCTGGTTCGTCTTCCGGTGATGGCGAACATTTGTGTGCAGTTACATGAATTCCAACATTACATAAATGACCCCAAATTGACATTTTTCACCTATAAGTGTGACCTTTGTCTTAAATATAGTGATACTAAGTGTTGCCATTACAGGGTATTTGATTTGTATGTGGATATATGCACGAGTTCCGCAGCTTTAGGAGCGCAATAATTGTTTAGAAAAATAGCACGGTGACTCATATCTTTATAAATTTTGAGCGGATTTGGTTGATCGGAATCACAGTGTATTCCAGCTGTTTAGAGCTGAAAGTCTGATATACAGTGCGATTGGGGTTTGTTATGGTACGCTCCGTTTTACTATATGGTATTCATTTGCGTACACGGTACAGGCATACATTTAGTTATTATTATATACGTACTTTCATTTCCCATTGAAACACAATGGAACGCAAGCCGTCAATCTGTTTCCGTAGTGATGACGTCTCGTGAGTTTATATTGGTCAGTGGCGGAACTACGGTTCACCTCTCAAAATAGTTCCTTCTAAACCACGATTTATTTGTTTATATTTTATTTATAATTTGTATATTTGTGAGGCGTATACAAATTGTCCGTGTCGTACGTATATAATAAAAAGGTTATTTCATTTGTTTATAATTTGTATATTTGTGAGGCGTATACAAATTGTCCGTGTCGTACGTATATAATAAAAAGGTTATTTCATTTGTATATGGATATATGCCACTCGTTCCGCCACAAATTACTTGCAAAAAGTGTAGATCCAGTGGCCCGTTTCACTACACTCCATACGATCAAAATGTTTGTACGTAGATTTTTTATAATTTACTTCATACATTAATGCGATTCATTAATGATACGTTTATTCCACTAAAATCAGACACATCTAAATTCGGCTTTTTTACTTACGAACATCTTAGTTGTAAGTTTTGTGAAACGGGCCCAGATCATGCAGATAAGACATATCAAATGGATGAATTTATTTATTTATATATTAAACAATACTATTCTTTATACTCACATATTTTTTTCAGAACAAAATATCATTGTCCATCCAGATACTGACACGTGTATGTTGCACGTGATTGTTACACAGCAACTCAACGTAGTAATGATTACAAATGATTACATGCACTGAGGGGGAATCAATCCGCGTGCAGGTGCGCGGATATATTCAAAACGCCCACCTGTAGTCGGGTTGATTCACTTTCGTGACATGAATAGTTATGGTAACGCTACGCCTCGATTGCTTCCCATATCATCCGTATAAACAAGTGTTAAAGGTACATGCCCACTCAGTAGGCAAAACATGTTCTTTATAGGAATTAAATATTAAGTGTATAATTGTGTCACTATTCCAACACTTCTAAAAATTACGAATGCCCGATATACAGATGCATTCATTTAGTAATATTTATTTTACTGATAGTGACTCGCGGTGGTATCAGGATATTTTCATATGCAAATGAGGCATGCTATTTTTTTTAAATTAAGTATACTAATTAAAGGCGTCATCTGAAAAAAATAATATTTTCGACGGATTATAAAGTATGATCATTGCACATCGAAAAATTAACACAGAGAATAAATAGTAATTGCCGGTAACATGTGAAGGAAACACGGCTATCGCCGCAAATATCAGTGTCGAAATTTACGTCTGATATAAAATGTATAATAATGCCAATCAATACGTGGGGTAATGGTGAATGAATGTTTATTTTGCCAGCACATTTCCCAGATGATGTCTCTGATATGAAGAACATTGTGTGCCTACTGAGTGAGCATGTGTACCTGTAACCCTTAGAATGCTGGAAACAAACATTGCCGTCTGCTGTTTTTTCTTCATATTTTGCCTTTTTTGTCAATGAAAACATGATTAGACAGCTCTTTAGAATATTTTTCATTGGAAATGATTCTAACTTGCTGCCAATCCATGTTTTTGTTTAGAAACATGGAAATTAAGAAATAAACAGCAGGCGACAAAATTTAATTCTGCAGTGTAAGAGTTAAGGTGCATATTTTGGATATCCAAAACGCGCACCTGTATTCGGGTTTATTCACTTCCGTGACAGGAATAGTTACACTAACGCTACACATCTTTTTCCTCCCGTACCGTCCGTATAAAGAAGTGTTGATTTTCCTTAATATTTATTGTCGTTTCTCACCAGGAGCGTTGCCAGTCAAAACAACGACACGTTGCAGCTGTTCGCTTTATATGTGTACGTCTTGATAGACGCCATCTTCCGCTAAATTCATCAGGATAACGTCATGACAGAACTTATATTGTTCCTGCAAAGGTGAACATATGTATTGACTTCTACTTTCTAAAATAGGCCGAGGAAAAGAAACTTTGAATTTACCTTGATTCACCATATCTAACGGCACCTGGGTGTTTAAATGATAAATAAATCCCTGCCGTAGTTTCTCGACCAATTAAAGCATAGCATTCCGTCGGATTGATTCGCATATTGACACTCTTTTGACAAATCTATTAAAATAATCATTAAGTTCTAATAAGTACCAGTTATATTTAGAACCAGATACCACGCCCCGTCGTCGTAAATTCACGAGATGCAGACCCTGTTATCATGGGCACACATATTCTCGCTTAAAACAAATGTATTAATAATTCATAATATGAACTATCATTATTACAAAATGAGAACAATCGAAAGATCCAGTAATATTCATGTAGACTACAGGCAATACGTACATAATTTGGCGTCAGCTAGAAGTTACCAGTCTCTGTATAGTATTTATGACTGCTGGCTCTGCGTTACAGACATAATATACGCCGTAGATACGTAAATATTCATGTAGACTATAGGCAATACGTACATAATTTGGCACCAGCTAGAAGTTACCAGTCTCTGTATAGTATTTATGACTGATGGCTCTGCGTTACAGACATAATTTACGCCGTAGATACGTAAATATTCATGTAGACTACAGGCAATACGTACATAATTTGGCACCAGCTAGAAGTTACCAGTCTCTGTATAGTATTTATGACTGCTGGCTCTGCGTTACAGACATAATATACACCGTAGATACGTAAATATTCATGTAGACTACAGGCAATACGTACATAATTTGGCACCAGCTAGAAGTTACCAGTCTCTGTGTAGTATTTATGACTCTGCTGGCTCTGCGTTACAGACATACTAAACACCGTAGATACGTAAATATTCATGTAGACTACAGGCAATACGTACATAATTTGGCACCAGCTAGAAGTTACCAGTCTCTGTATAGTATTTATGACTGCTGGCTCTGCGTTACAGACATAATATACACCGTAGATACGTAAATATTCATGTAGACTACAGGCAATACGTACATAATTTGGCACCAGCTAGAAGTTAACAGTCTCTGTATAGTATTTATGACTGTGCTGGCTCTGCGTTACAGACATACTATACACCATAGAAACGTAACTATTCATGTAGATTACAGGCAACACGTCTGCATAGTATGTATGACTCTGCTGGCTATTATACTGCGTTACAGACATAATATACACCGTAGAAACGTAAATATTCATGTAGACTACAGACAATACGTACATAATTTGGCACCATCTAGAAGTTACCAGTCTCTGTATAGTATTTATGACTTTGCTGGCTCTGCGTTACAGACATACTATACACTGTAGATACGTAAATATTCATGTAGACTACAGGCAATACGTACATAATTTGGCACCAGTTGGCTGTTTCTTGTCTTCATATTCTTCACTGTTCCCAATATATTGACGCTGCTGTCCTGTTTCATACGCTGTAGTTCACACATCAATACACACCAAAGTCCCGACCTTTCTGCGCCGGTTCTGGTAACAAAGGTAATCAATATGATTGGTAGTTACTTGTGAATGTATCGTTAAATGTTGTACTGTTACAGCAAATTGTATGATTGAGGATTATATATAGAGTAGGGGAGACCGGGTCAAGTTATTACACTTTTTTCTTTTTCTCATTCTACTGTGAAGTATGTTCGCCGATTTCAATGTTTAATCTAGGTTTTGGGAGATCGGAACATGCGTAGCAATACTGTACTATTCAGGTTTTGAACTAAGAAAGATATATGGACTTTTTATTAACTGCAGAAAAATGTATCACTGCTGTAAATTAGTTAATTTACGCTAAATGTTAACAACTTAGCTTACAGTAATAGCATGCCCTTTTTAAAATATAAACATTGGTTTGGAAATATATGTTTTATGTATAATTACGATTTAATATCTTTGGGAGGACAACATTCTTAGATGGTTTTCTCAAGAACATGTTCGAACCAGTGGACATCTTAGACATAAATGTACATGGTCTACCTACATACATGTAGCATTATTATAGATATGTGTATGCAGGATGATAGGTTGCTGGCAGTTTAAGCATACATTTATCAGTAGTCTACACACAGGCCATTTCATTTCCACCTCCGACCTCTGTCGGAAATAGAGTTATGGCAGATGGTGCATAATGGATGTAGATTCCGAATATGATGTTACTCTCAGGATACGAAATCGAAAGCTGAGAGTATACAATTCGAATACTCTGCATCTAGATACAAGTTTTAAATACCGTCTTTGTGAAGCACATACTGATAATATTGCACGAGCAGGGTTATCCAAACACGTGTTATGCATGACATTCAATACATGAGACAGTAATGTCATTAAATACATGTTGGCATCAATACAATACATACACATTATTTGAACTTACTATTCAAACATGTTTACCCGACAGGGGTGTAAACTCTTGCCCCATATACGGAATTTAATTGAACTATAAAGTGGGCGGAAATATACTGTCATTAATACCATGTATGTACATGCACTAGTTCTTAAAATATCAGCAATTGAGGGAATGTTAGACATTACGTTTGGTAAAACGTTTCTGAGATTTTTCTCAGATTTTACTAAAATAGTGGAAAAACATAAACTGCCGAATATATTCGACTCAACCATCTTCCCCTGTGTATCAACTTGCCCCGGTCTCCCCTATGCGTTTGTATAAACTAGCACGCCTTGTCTCATTCACATTTAGCAATGTCTATTCATTTACTAATTTGCGTTTCATGCAGGTTATTATTAATTATTCCCTCGCCCATAGGCAAGAGGGTATATAGCGTTAGTTCATGTAAGTACGTGCGTAAGTACGTTAGTAACACCTTTCATTTTTAAATAACTCATGTACCGCTTCACCGATTTTGATAATATTTGGCCACAATGTGTGTCTAGAGATGCTGCTTTGTTTTACATACGACCCATGTCCGACCGCCCAAGGTCAAGGTCAGTCAGGACTTGATTTTCTTTTATTAATGCTGCCAGTGAGGTGATTAGCTTCGTTTAACGATGCCAGTTCTTGTTCGTATTTTTCAGGCAGCCCAGTACTGGTGGATTTGTAATTTTGTCCACTATACTTCTTTAATTGTACATTTGTCACAGACTACGGAAGGTACCACGCTGTTATTGGTGTGTATACATAAATGTGAGTGTAGGTTCCAACAATGAATACAAACTGCAACTGGCACCGCTATCTATACTGTAGAAGTACCATCACATTTTTTTTATCAACATAGCATTTGTACCATGATTTTTATTTTCAATATCCCCTCGTTAGTCCATGTACGTACGTACATACGTACGTACCACCTTTTAGTTTTCAATTCAATAACTGATGAACCGCTTCACCGATTTTGATAATATTTGGCCACCATGTGTGGCTAGGCATGGCGTTTTGTTTTGCATACAACCTACGTCCGACCGCCCAAGGTCAAGGCTCACAGGGGTGATATCAAAGTTACATAGTTGAAATAGCCGAAACAATTCACTGAAATTGACATGATAATATTAGAATTCATACCGAATTGTCCATCATAGTTTTTGAGATATGGGAAATTTAAAGTTGGGAACAATTTTCTTTTTATCACCCGATATATTGTGGAAACGATACGAATTCCTCGACGTGTTTCCACGTTCCTACACGTTCGTTATCCGTGCATGATATGCTGAATAGAGCGTTGCGCTATCTATACATGTATACGGCCTTACCTGCAGTGGAAGAGTACGGGCTGACCATCGGAGACTTGCGGTTGCCAACGTTCGACGGCGTCCATTATGTCTAGAACGGACTGGGGGTCCCCGGGAACGACGTCGCGGTCCAGCCACCCCCGCAACACGAACTGCTTCACCGTGGCCAGGTCCTCATCGTCCTACAGTAGAGCATTCACAGTAGTGTTATAATTTTGGTTTTAACCTCGTCATCCAAGTAATTGGAATGGATTTTGATATGTTAATTTTGCAACCAATCCAACCGTTACAAAATGGTTTTCAGTCTAGTACATTTATAAAATGGGGATGTTTTTTGTTCTCAAAGATATGAAAATTGTTTTCCAAAAGTGCAGATCCTGATGCGAGCCGGTTCATCTGGATCTGTAGTTTGCATTAACCGCGATAGCGGGCTTTCGAGTCCAAAGGGTAAAGTTTGTACATGACGTTTTGGTTTGTTGACCCACGTTTGGCTCACGTTTATGTTAGGTTTGCCAGCAAACCAGCTGTTGTAGTTTCTGTGCGTTTCCCCGCTTTGTCCTCACTGTGCATGCTCATTGAGACAAAAGAAAACGGTGAAATTCTTTACCGTTTTTGCATCACGGTGAAACGCGTATAACCGTTTTGTATCATTGCCCATGTGCACAGTTTCAGGAAACCCTATTTTGCGCTTTTGTTTCAATGATCCACACCACCCATGCAAAAAAGTAAACACGGAGAGAGCATGGGTGGATCCAGGATTTAGATGTAGATGGGGTGGGTGGAGGTGGTCGTGGATTTTAAATTGTAAATGAGACACACATGATCGACAATTCCAAAAATACAAACAAATGTATCATCATTAATATAATAGTATTTTGTTACCACCCAGTTGAACCGTCTACAACATTTTGTGGGAGACATACAAAATAATAATACCTTTCCACGTAAAACCATCTGTTGAAGATATATATATGCACTACATTGTGTTCAATAACACACATTGTAACATTGCACGACCAGCACATTTTGGACAACAGTAAATTGAGTGACATCGATTGTAAACAATCCATTATTGACTATCTTCAAACACTGCAAACCTACCTCTTCTTGTTTCCTGAATGTGAAGCACGCTTCATGGAAGTGGCTGAATTGACGTTCGTTGAGATAGTTTACGACATAGGGTCCTATGTTCGTTGTATCCTTTGCCCCCAAGGTCTGGCTTAACTACAATATACGTAAGGGTTCAACTATGTGTATGCTGTATGTCGTACTTGAGCACGTTTCGTCAGTACCTACGTAGAAATGAACTTTATCGACGGTACAAGCTGAACAAAAAAGTTCTACTTTTTTATCTTCAATGTTGTAGGTACAAAATCACATGTGTAACGAATTATACATTTCATTGTCCATATCATTGTCCGATGCCAAGCACCAATGCCGCACATGTATGCTGGTCCATAAGCTTAGCATGAGAATAAGGTCTTCATTGCCAGTGTACGCTCGCTAGCTGCAGCGGACACCCAGTGGATATGTGAGCAGAGAGATCACGTGATTACCTGGATAAATTCTCCCCATGACTAACATGACTAAAGCGGGAAACTATTATAGAGTTAGCTCTGGTCTGAGACGGCAGCGTGTATACAACGCATTTTGATATCGGAGTTAGTCACTGTAAAAACATATATTGTACATATTAACAATTAAAGTATTTACTGATCGTTCAATGGAGTTCATGACTATAAACAATCGTGTATCACATGTGTTTGTCTCAGTTTTGTACATACCGAGTAAGACTCGTCTGATTGTGATGTCAGCATGACCACAGTTTTGATGTTATTATGTACTATAAGGGTCCAGAACTCTTCGAGCGTTGCCTTAGAAGGAGACTGTGCAGCTATATAGGTGTTATTGCCTTTGTGGTTCTGTAGAGAACATCGGAATACAAGTCATGTCAGAATTACAAAGAAAATGTATGTTTATGTGTTCAAACATGTTTATTAATTAGTCCAGGTGCATGTACAATGTAAGTAACATAAGGTCATAAAAAAGTACTTCGATTCTCAGATATCGCCGCGTCAGAAAGAATCCCTGAGCGTCAAGCATTTTATCGTCATGGAAATTCGTCACATGATCAATAAAAAAAATAGTCTACTATGCAAAACATGTTAAATCCAATCATGTATGACGAACACCTGGTGACGTCTAAAGAGGTTATAGTAAATGTATAGAACATAATTTAATGCGTCTGGCGACTTAAAAACATCAGAATCGAACATATCAAACAATATAAAAGAAATCCGCCCACCGCATCACATTCCAAAGTATTTTACGGCCTAACTATTAAATGGTGGGGCAATCGTCATTTTATATATGGCGGAGTAGACGATAGTGTATAAGGGCTACACATTGGGCCCGTTTCACTAAACCTTTTACGATAAAAATATTCGTACGAAGATTTTTATTTATTTGAATCTCACATATACGCTTACAAGTGTTACTATATTGCCTTTACATGCACACATTATTACACGTGAACACATCAACTAAAGATGTTCTGTGTATGTAACCGAGTACTTGGACGAGATAGAGGATATACCATCGTACATGTTTTAATATCGTAAAAGAATATACGAGTGTGTGTCGGCCTCCGCGTAAACAACGAGTAAGCTATCGAGTATATTATTTAAAGCTATTCAAACATGTGCGATGGAGTATCTTTTTTGTTCAGGATTATTTTGAAAAAATAATATGAAAAATATGAATGTGTTTTCAGCATGGCCCTGTGTAAAGTGGTTTAATTGAAGATATATGACGATACTAGGACTGCTGGGTTGTTTCAATTTTCACTGATATTGGTACATACGTCTCCGATAGGAAATCCGATATTTATGTACTTATATGCCTGAAAATAGAAACAACCCAGCGGTCCGAGTATCGTCATATATCTTCAATTCAACCACGTTACACTGGGCCATGATGAAAACACGCTCGTATTTTCTTTATAGTATTTTTCACAAAATCCTGATTATGGCCATTTACTCTTCATGATAACGCCTAACCCGTCAAGTCAAGGTGCATGATCACGTGGTTACAACAACACAACGTCGCCCACTCCAAAGTAAGTATTATTTGATATTTTCCTTAATATGAAATGGATTTTGATGAAATATGGCACAGCAAACGCGTCTTCATGAGATGCATTTGCTGGTCCAGGGAGTTTATCACAGACTTATGTCGATTCTTCGCAAAAACGACAGAAGTTTGGGCGAAAATACAAAGACCACCAAATGCAGCTTAACAAGACACGTTTGATGCGCCATATTTCAACAAAATCCGTTACGTAATAAGGACAATATAAAGGATACGTACTTTCAATCGGATGGATTCTGGAAGTTTCAGTATGTGTTGTTGTTGTTAGTACCACGTGATCATACACATTGGAAGTGTCTGTCTGTAACGCAGGCGGCGTAAAAAGTCGTCCTGTGTTTCAGACAGAAAAGTCAGGTTAGCTAACGCCATAATTATACTACTATATATGGTATGAATGAGGTTGAAACTGCACACTGTGCCAGGTACTTACGGGGAGGTAATATGCTCCAATATCTCTTCCATTTGCAGCATGAACAGGCATGAATTTCGGTCGGTATGCATCAACTAACAGAAAGACACCACACATATATAAATACACGGTTATCATCAATCGATAACCAATAGTAGTATTAGAAACAATAAGACACATAAATAATTAGCATCCGCCACTACAAAATAAGATTAGAAGGATTATATAACATAGGTACATGATTATGATTCATGGACAATGGTATAGTATTCTTTGACTTGTCATGCTTATTGTACATTTATTTATTAACATTTTTCGTTAGAAAAACATTAATTTAGTAGAAATAGTATTACATTATACGTATCGTGCCATTGTAATGCAGTGCAATTTTAACTGTTGTTGAATATGTATTCATGACTAACAATATGCAACAACAATTTATTAGGGAAAAGGCAATTTTAGTTTGTATATTTGTTGATTTTAATGATGTAGCTATGCCATGAAAACGTGGAAGGCATACTTACATGCACACGTACATGCACACAATTCAACTATGTATCTGGTAATACAGATAGTGTTTTTCTACAGCATTATAAATAACCGCTATGTTAGTTAACATATTATAATTGGAAAGTGTTAAATATAATATACTAATCGTGCTAAATCTAATGAAATATGTATATAAGCTACAGTTATAAATAATTTATCAAAATATGACCTACTTTCTAATGCGACGTTCGAATATTCAGGTTCGCTGTCCGTTTCGGGTTGCCGTGATTCCACCAGACTCTCCAGGATCAGCTGAAAGTATTTTATTTCCATTCAATAGATAAATGTCTCAAAATGCATACAACATGCTCATTGATTAGAAACACAAGGGCTCGTATTAGAAATATTGTTCTATGGCATTAACAGAGAATATAATAGAAAACATGCACATTGATTGATATGTAGTATCGTGTAACATTTCTGTAGTCGATTTCACCAACATTGCAAAGTATATATATTTTAATAGAGAACAATACACAAAGGAGACACATGACCAGTGTAAGGAAGAATCTAACGCAATACGTCACGATCGAAACACATGACACGCCCACAGTTGTTATTGAGGACCCTTCAACGCAACATAAATAAGCATTCCTCGACCAGCGGGGTGCGATCACAAAAAGGAAAACAATAGTACGTAAACTACATAACAACAAAACGAATTCCCAATGAACTACATACCGCAACATCCAGCTTACATCGCACCCATACATCACACATACATGGCATTCAACAACGATTATTATAATGGAAAAAAAAGACACTAATCACAACAAAAAACTATCACAGTATGAAATGGAAGATAATACTGTAAACATAACAGTTTTTTACTATGGGAAAAGAAGGAAGAATGACGACACAAAACTGACATATCTCACATCATACTGCAGTTCCAGCATAGGCCTGTGCGTGTTGTCGTCCAGTTCTTTCTTCATGAAGCGGTAGGTCTCCTTGAACTGGCTCGTCGGTATCGACTGGGTGCCGAAACACAGAGATTCCGCCACCACCTCGTGTAGGTACACGTACTGTTCCTGGTGGTAACATGAAAGTATGTGTGTAACGACCCCTAGTATATGTAGTAACGTGACAAGATGTATACTATATTTTTTGATATTCGTGATAATGAAATGACACAATGCGTCATGCAATGATTTCTGACATTGAAAGTATGTGATTTTGTGTAATTTCTTCTGATATTCAATTGTAAAGTAACATTATGTATTGTATAATGTATGCTATGCCCCATTTTCTTCAGATATTTATATTATGCCGTCAGTATCATGCTGAAAAAGAGATACATGCTATCCAACACGTACCTTGGTCTGGACCATATTGACACGTTGACGCCGCAGTCCCTCCACAACTGACAGGGGTCTCACGAGACCCTCCTCCCTGGCCATGCTATATAGCTTGTCCAGGGCAATGAACGTACCTGTACGTCCCACCCCTGCACTGAAACATGGGCTAAACGTATACAACTGGTATCCGTACTCAATTTATAACCGTGCTGAGTTATGTGGCAGATGGGCGGATGTATACATGTTACATGTCCATAGTTTAATTTTATTTGTTAAGGGTTTCTGTGAACAACCTAGAATCGCCAACATACCTGTATTGACTGTCATCATATCTGGAATGCAATACAATGTATTTATATAATATTATATATTTCAGTAATCAAATTTCGTATTGGGACACTACCTGCAATGTACAATAACGGGTGCTGTCGAGGCGTCAGTTTTGGACACAACCCGCCAGAAGTTGACCAACGACCAGGCGTTGTCCGGAACATCCTTATCTGGCCATGCTTTAAAGTGGAACTGGGTCACACGGTGTCCTGGCTTCTGATTCTGTTTAATGTGAAACGGTGTTACATGTATGTTCTAATTGTTATGTATGTATAATTCGATAACTGCCTCACGCGGTGTCCTGGCTTCTGATTATTTATCTTTAATATGTAACTTCTTTTGTATTATAAATGTTATTTTATATTCGACGGTACTAAATATGTATTTACCTGTATATACTGAAGAGTGATTTCAAAATGCAACATTGAGGTAGGCATGTTATTGGACATCCATATGTGATTATACATGTCAGCACAGTGTACCACGTGACTTTGACGTATCCATTCCGGATTATTCGGATATATATTGGTTTTGATCCTCATAATTAAATAAATGTATTGCCACATTATGTAATGGGTGAATAAAATACTTCTTTGTTGTGTTTTTAAATCGCTTCAATATATATATACTTTATTTAATGACATGTACATAGATTGTCATTAAATAAAGTTTTCGAGCTCGCAGAGGGAAAATATATATTGAAATATAATACTGATTACACTACACGATTAGCTATTTATTTATTATAAACCAACTGGTTTCACGGCTGCTGCTGTTCTATAACTTGTTACAATGTGATTAATGGCTCACACGGTATCCTTGCTTCTGATTGTATTCAATGTGTACCGTGTTATGTTGTAATTACGATGTATATATTTTACTATTAATGGGTCACATGTATGGACAGTTAGTAGCATGGTATGGTTAAGAATGACACTATTAAGTCAACGTAAACAGCAGTGTATTCCTTAAATAGAGTATCCTTTTTATCTGCTGATACTGAAGTAAGTTTTGATATTGTTTGATATGAAACACCATGTATTTTAAATTGTAATTGCAGTTTGAGTGACTATACTTTTGACATACATGTTTGCTTTCAGTTTCACATAGAAGATGCAATGTACTGGTGTAAATTTTGTATACTAGATTATCTGTACAATGGGGTTTATGACACGTGTGACCAATATAGCCATTGAGTGTAAGTTTGTTAATGTTACGAGCATAATTGATGTTCTACCGACTTCATAGTAAACACCGAAGACCCTGAGAAGACCGTGCATTCCGACTAAATATGTGACAAATGCCATATGCCCTATTTGCCAGCCACGCCCACATAACAAAGCATGCAGGTAAATCAGCAACATACATGTAATATTGTCTCACCCGTTTCAGTTCCAGTGTTCGAATGACATAGTCTGGGTATTTAACAGACTTGATTTGCTTGATGGTCATCTTCCCAAATTGTATCTCGTCTTCGTCCGGCCAATACTGTATGCATTTTGGCTGTAAATTGTAAATACGGATGACTTGCAAAACTGGAGGTCAAACACATGTGTACAATATATTACACGAGTGTTGATTTAATATAACATGTGAAATAATTAGTTGCATTCATATAATACAATTTTCCACTGATCCCTTCATGTATTAAACATGTTTACTGATTTCAAGGGCCTATCAATTAACTATAAACTAAAATTCGACCCAGCTGATTTCATAAGAAACCATATTATACCAAGTTTCTTATGAAATCAGCCAACTTGTTTAATAAATATAATACTATATCAACAGAAATGTTAGAGTATATTTATTGCATAAATTTCAACACAATACAGGAACGCTGTACTGATGGCCTAGTATATTGTCTGTACATAGCGCTATCCTTTGCATACGTATTACACTAGGGTGTTGTTATTTTATATGCATTGTACATTATGAATGTCTGTGTTTTTGCACTAAAGACATTAATGAAATACTTGCATTCATCAGTGTTATTTTCCCCCTCTTTTCATCATATATTGGCAATCTGCATATTAAAATGTGTGCACCAGTAGCATACATTTGTATCGGTGTATTTGGTAACATTTCAGAATGAGGCGAATAAAAAATGTTATAACCAAGCTTCATATGAAAGCTTCTGAAATTCATTTTAATGAAATAATCATAAATACATATGAAAACAATGATTCGAATGACAGAAAAAAACACAAGACACCACGATAACACAACGTCATTAAGGCGTTGCATACTTCAACGGTAACTGAAGGCGTGGGTACCCGATATCACAAGGACAATTTGGAGAGAAAAAAATGCATTTGTATATATACTCAAGGGATATCTACAAACCTTTCCCATTTCGATCACGTTTGTCAACATGACAATTATCTTCGCCTTTTGCTGCACAACCATGCGCCAGAAGTCTTCAACCATGTTGTTTGTCGGCCCTGTAGTAAGTGACAATGGGAAATAGAAACAGTATACCCAAGGAAATCCGAAGTTGTAAACAAGAATATACATTTTAAATGGACAGTCCCTCTGGTGATGTCTGATATATATAATATGTATATTATCGCTTCATCCACAGACATGAAATACATGCATAGCGATCAATGGCACCATTTTATTTGATTAATTTTCAAAATACATAGTCGTAATATTCAAGTACATATTATCAGAAACTATGATAAATAGGGCAGATAATTTGGTTTGGCATACTTTGGCAGTTTCACAATATACGTAAGGAAAATTTGTGAAATTTCTTATTATTTTGCTGTGAAATGATCATACTATACCACATTTAGATGTTTAGAAAGACGTTTATATTATAGACGCTAGTAAGCTAAATTTACTAACTTAGAAACATGTTTATAACACTTAAAATACCAATTCCCGATTGTTTTTCCAGACGACTTCTAGGTACTATTATATGTTGGTTAAGAACGATACAAATCTACAATTATTTTTCCCTCAAGCTGTTTCATGTATATGCATATATGAGAACAGGTGGCTTTAAAACAAATATACAACAGTAGGCTATCAAGCGGCAATCTCTGAATCTTCTACCACCAATAGTCCCGCGTATGCTCTGACCCAATCACTGTGACATTGGCACATGTATACGTTGGCATATGTCAAGGTCACAGCGTAACTTGGTGTCATATATTTGCCACTGCATGATATAGTACCATCAGAATAACGTATCCGTCTCGACACACTATAATTTGTGAATAATGTCGGACATTACATATATCAAAATTATGTCAGATAATTCCAGTTGAGTTGTCAACGACAGGTCAGTACAGCTGGTGATGATTTTGCTTGCCTCATACAGTAGAAGGTAGCGATGGCAAAACGCTTCTCAAATGTAGACTTTTTTTAAAATGGGTAATTATCAACATAGACCCAAAAGTCAGCGGCTAGAGAGAACAAAAAAAACAACTACATGTGACAATTAACTAATCGAAAGCCAGACAATGTGGCAGCATTTTGGTTATGGTTTGCTGAAAGGCGTATAGAGCGAGGTAGTCCACGGTCCGCTTTCTGTGTCCCTTCCTTCAACGATAGTACTTAGCGGTTAGAGACGTATTTTATTTGACTCAACTGCATCGTGATTTGACAGTCAGAGAATATCGTTACAACAAAAGTGACATGACGGAATCAATAGATATACATCAGATTTTGTATTGTAGGATAACTATATGTGAGCCCTGCTAAACTATTCTGAACTAGGATCAATATTCAGTAAGTGAGATCTTACTCACGTTACTGTGACAATTATTTCTCCAGCTTTAGTCAGATACTAATTGTCAAATTACCTGTAGTCTGTAGTAAAGACTACGCAAGTGCTTTGGAGATTCCCAATACAATATCTGAAGTTCGCTTAATACATAGCAAGTTAGATTTACGGATATTTCAAATATGTAGCCACGGAATGAACTGTATTTGTGCGTATATAATTTATTATAATAAAGCTACTAAGTCTGATCAAATGGTAAGGATCATGCCTTACAATACACTATATAATGCATTGTATCTGCACATGGCATGGTTCAGTTGTAGTTAAGTCTTTTAAATTTGTGTTACTTTTCCA
Source organism: Conchocele bisecta (assembly GCA_029237695.1). NCBI lineage: Eukaryota > Metazoa > Mollusca > Bivalvia > Lucinida > Thyasiridae > Conchocele > Conchocele bisecta. Next base: position 96,772,260 of record CM055274.1, read on the forward strand.
GATGTACATTTTGTTGGGTACAGATTGTATTATTTACACACGATTGATAATTACCTTGAGATGCAATAAACTTCTTGACCTTTTCATATCCCTGAAAGCAATTGAATTTGTGCTCGTTACTGGCGAACTGGGGCTTATGGGATTTGTGATCAGTGTATCTCCTGATCACATAGCACACTACTGTAGCCTGATAACAATATATATTGCTTGTTAGAAGTATCATTGGTGTGTCATTGGTGGAATGGCGAACAGTGCATATACAGATCAGACTGTTATGATGATGCTGATTTGGGTGTGCACTGCTTGCAAAATTCATAAGCGCCATTTATCAAGTCATAGCCACATTTGCTGTATTAATTGCACTATCGTACAATAGTATTAACTGATACATTACCACGTACATACCTAAGTATACAGCTAAGCCCCTCGCTGACAGCCCTTATAATGAAATGAACGCAAGTTCTCAGTGACGTTTACAAGGATCCCAGTAGCTAGTTTATGCAAGGGACAAATTGATTCCTCTACCTGCATTCTTTGGAGTAATTTTGGTCAAATTAGGAATCAGAAGTCACTTGACGTCTTCTTTCATCAACAAACTTTCCACAATTTCAAATTATAAACAAAATAACTTACAATTATTAATGTATTTCAGCATTATTATCAAATAACATTGTCAAATTGGATTGTTTGCAAAATAATCATATCAAATCCATTCCTGTTACTTCAGGTTGAAAGGGTTAAACTAGCCTGCTACAGACGATGCCATCGCGAGCTTTATCTGCGTGCAGACACGTGACTTACATCGATATGGCAGGCATTGATATAATCCGTTTCTCCTGGTTCGGTCACTTCTAGGTGGACACGAGAATGGTCATCTGGAAACAAACATATGGCGAAATATGTAGTAGGCAGCAACAGTATGCTGTGGTATTATCTCATTATACGTAATAAATCAGTAAACGAATATAATACATCTCGTACTAATTTAAATTAATACATATGCTAGATTATATATTTTGATGAGCACTGTGTTATACTTTAAAGCTGTACTGTAGCCGATTTCATCAACATTGCACAGTATACTTATCTAGCAAAGTATACTTTGAGGGAGTAATCATTTATTTTCCTGAAATGCATTGTTTCATATAGAACTAACGACTGCATATATTTGATGATTAAAAGTATTCAGAATAATTATACTGAATGTATTACATTAATCACAGCCAAAATGCCTGTGATAATGTAATACATTCAGTATAATAAACATTCATAACATTCATAAGTATACTTTGCTAGATAAGGATACTTTCCAATGTTGGTGAAATAGGCTACTGATGATCTCCTGACGTGTTTTATTTAACAATATCATTTATATATATATGTGGTTTAATATTAATTGTGTTCCCCTTAATATAAGCCGGCGTAGTATGCTAGTACTTTACAGTTATATGTATTACACTGCGAAAGCCTATTTTATTATCACAAATATAAATGATAAAGTTCATCAGGATAACTAAAATAAAATAAATACAACTAATCACAAGATAAATATTAAATACGCGAGTAAATATCAAATGTAGGTACATATATGCACATCAATGTAAACTAATAAGACACTCTACTATGTGTGTTATTAACAAGGGTCACCATTCGTTTACTATCATAACAGCTATAAGTGAACACAAACACTGACATGAATACCATATTTCAGGCGCACGCAGTCAGCATGATGATATGACCATGGTATACTATACTTATTTGGATATGTAGAAAATAAAACATATGCACATTAGCCATACATTATAAATATGCATGCATGTTGTATGACTCATACGTAAACTATAAATACAATGTATGAATACAATGTATGTATAACGTTTATGACTACATATGTAAAACTATAAATACAATGTATGTAATAACGTATGGACTACATATGTAAACTATAAATACAATGTATGAATACTGTATGACTGCATAGGTTTTCTGTATGTCTAAACAGTACAGTATGCCATCCAATCACCAACCCAACTGTCTGTGATATTGGATAGATATCCGGTTTCACTTACATGCATACATATCTCTGTAACGGTTTTTGCCTCTATTCTGTTCCAGTTGTGACATATCGTATCCATATTCAAGCCCGCCTGTCAATGTCTGTTTGAAATAAAGAACACTATAATTAACCCTTTACATGGAATCGCTAATATTCCAAAGGAAATGGTACAATGCAAATATTCAATAAACTAAGTAAATTGTCAACTGTATTACAGTATAAATACGTGAATAAGTAATAATACACTCAAATAAGTGATAATTAAATTTGTTTTGATCATTTGCTCCCTATTTAATACTGAAGAAAATCAATAATCCATTTGTAAAAAATAAATATGTATTTAATTTGAAGTCAGGGGGTACACTACTCCTTAGACACAAAGCTTATCTGTAGCTCTGTAATTATGTCGTTGGTTGACACCGGTACATACCGTACGATGCTCACCTTAAACTCGGCATAGAATGATTCACATTGTTTCTGTTTCTCTTTCTGGATGTAGTCATACAGCTGACACACCTTTATGTCATCTTCCCTATCAGCAAACCCGTAGTAACCATGATCTGGTATCTCGTCTGCAACTGTAATACGCAAGGGCGCCGTACCCATCATAACATTTAATTGGTCCGGCGATTCTAGTGAGTGACCCCGCTACCCACCCAAAGTGTCTCTTGTTATCTCTCAGTTCAACCGTCTCGCCGAGACGTTCAACTGAGTGGTAACAACACACGTTTGTTGAGAAATGAGAAAAATTGCAGAAATATTTACATTCCGTTTTTTGTCGAGCCCGCTTGCGGAAAGCGAGACATAGTGATCACAATGACGTCCGGGAGTCCGGGAGTCCGGGAGTCCGTGCGTCCGTGCGTCCGGGCCAACGTCCGGGGGTTTGAGAGCTTAGGGGCGGGGTTAGGAACAAAAGATTCCTTTGTAATATTCCGTAAGCTCATAAACTCTATTGTTGTTTAGGGGCTTTTTCATTGTTCTTCAAACAATGGAAATACCCCATAAACCCAAAATGTTGGAACGTCCGTGAGTCCGTCCGTCCGTCCGTCCGTCCGTCCGTCCGAAATCTGCGTTAAAGTTTGTAAATACCTTATATCTCTGCAGACCTAAGTCACATCGATTTGAAACTTCATATGCTTATTAGTCATCATCCACATATTCATGCTGTGTCCCACTCATGCGGCCCCTGTGCCCAAGGTCAAGGTCAAATGACTTAGAAGTTTGCGTTCAGAAATCTGCGTTAAAGTTTGTAAATACCTTAAGTTATATCTCTGCATTCTTAAGTCACATTGACTTGAAACTTCATATGCTTATTAGTCATCATCCATATATTCATGCTGTGTCCCACTCATGCGGCCCCTGTGCACTATGTCAAGATCAAATGACTCAGAATTTTGCGTTAAAGTTTCTGTCAAAAATTTGCGTTAAAGTTTTCACATACCTACTATCTCTGTAACCGTAAGTCAGATTTGCTTGAAACTTTGTATGCTTATTTGATTTGGCATCAAACGTCAAATAAATACACTCTGAGACCATCAAATGCCTCGGCGGGCTCGACATGCGGGCCGCGGCCATCTGGTTTAAAACATGAATTACAAATATGTAAAATTATTGATCCGGCAGTGGCTGGACCTGCCGGACCTGTTCCGACGCCCCTGATACGTGGTATAGACCAGCAGTGTTTTATCTACCATTTTGAGTTGGCGAGTCACATTGTTTTGTCTCTTATGGAAAAAAGAACATTTCTGAATGTTGGTGACTGAGCATTGGTGTGTTAAATCACGAAAATTGTGCATTTAAAACTTGTAATTGCGCTGGTAAATAAATCACTGGACCAGTCTTATATGTAGGTGACCCGTCGAGTGAAACGAGATATGTTGTGTGAAAACATTTGTAGTTACTTTTGGCATTTTCTTAATCTTTTTTTTTTATCTTCTGGCTGCCATTATTCCTTAGGTTCCTTACATAACATAAAAATGGATGCAACGAATACTTTGTAGAATACAAATGCCAATAACAAATGAACGTTGATGATTGAATATGTTTATTATACCATTCACTGCCTGATTCACGTATCCCTGTGTGGGTTCGGGTTTCGGTTTCGGTTTCGGTTTTGGCGTATGGATGGAGTCCTTCTCACTAATGTCAACATTCGTATCCGCTACGCCATCGAACCGTGACGTCGGTGCACCTTTATTACCATGCACTGCCTGATGCACGTATCCCTGTGTGGGTTCGGGTTTCGGTTTCGGTTTTGGCGTATGGATGGGGGCCTTCTCACTAATGTCAACGTTCGTATCCGCTACGCCATCGAACCGTGACGTCGGTGCGCCTTTATTATCGGCTTTCCGTCTGAATGTAACAAGAATGCACATATGAGACACGCCATGTGATTTTGTATCTCAGAACATATGCGATGTGCATCTCCTAATTAGGACTTGTTTATCTACTAATTATGAATAGTATTTCCTAATTAGGACTTAGTATCTCTTAAAGAGGAGATACAAATATTTCAGCATTGACACCCGGACGCTTCCATGCACATATCAATGCATGTATCAGGTAATGAAATTTGCAATGGCCGAATACATACCGACTGATAACAAATTGTTGTATCCTGCATTGACGTGATATGATATGCATATCTGGTTCATAACTACTTTCACAGACGTTTCATTGGTCGAATGACGTCACATGGCATTAGAATAACATCAGAGTAATGACGAAACGTAAATAAGTCCGGGTTTCTTTTGACGAAATAAGCGATTCATACCATAAAATGTTACTTGATCATTTATATAATACCATATTAAAGTATTGTATATTTTGGCATCAAGTTCGGAAACGGTAGATCTTCATCGACTGGAAAACTCATAGGAATTCCGAGGCTTGTGACAAGCCTCGAAATTCGTACGGGTTTACCAGCCTTACCTGATAAACGTGATACACCTACATTAACCTGGTATTCTCTGTTCCCTCGCATGCGGCGCCGTGCATATATATCACCCCTTAGTATAAATGACATGGTTCTTGCAAACGAACCTAGATGTATTATTATCTTGCACGGTGTACTTAACGTAAGACGTTTTTATGCGATCCGCTTCATACTCGGTATACTTGACACCATAAGAAAGCAGGAGTGTGTAACGTATATATGTCCACCTTGCCTTTATTCCCAATATTAACTTTTCCATGACTACTGTCACCGTTTTACACCTTGGCTTCATTCCAAATGTTAGCTTCTCCAGCACTAGTTCCACAGTTTTCAGAATTAACGCGATTACTGTCTGTGTTCGACTCGATTTACAAACTTTTCGTAGCCAAAGTTATATCAACTGATTATGGAAACCGACTGCAATGGAAATCATATGTGAATTTATACCGCAAGGATTGCTCCATTTGTCACGCCAGGGTGACACCGGGATAGTTTACTGATGGGATGGAACACCAAGCACGTTGTGGACAGAGACAACAAGGTATATAGTTGCAATAATGATGTATTTACAAATAATGGTATGCACAAACAATGAATGATAATGTCAGTACGGACAAACGTCCTCTGGATGAAGCCGCCAAATGCAATCGTACAACCAAGGCACCGTCACGATTCCGGATCCCCCCCCCTGCTCTCTCAGCAAAAAGCAAAAAAAAAAAAAGACGAAAATCTACAATACTCGAATAGTTGGATGACTAGGCCTAGGTGTCAGGAAATCGCATCTGCGGCGATCTGGCATCTACAAATTTCATAGGGGAGGACCCCCAGACCCCCCTACTTTACGATTTCGCGCTCGCGGAGGTCGGCTATGCCGAAATTTAATTACAGACCCCCCCCCCATGCAATTATTTCTGTATCGGCGCCTGTGTACACAAAGATATTTTCACAAGTTGGAAGAAGGGGGCTGATGGAATTCATAAGTCGGAGAATGCGATTTAACACATTAATGAACAGCCACTATATCTAGTGTACCCAACGATATATATCTCTTCACAGCCGTACATGTGAATACAGACGTCATTCACAGTTATTTACCATTAGTAAACAAACATTTAATTGCGACTGACCTTACCCTGATCAGACTGCCCGTGGCCAACTGCGCTAAGTTAATAAAGAGCAATTGTGACAAGTATTTTCCTGTGCAGACTCACAGTATTACATTATATTACATGATACACACTGTAGACTAATCAGACTGTAGGATTCCACAGGCTGACCCAAAGCATCAGTGATTGAAATAAATTATACTTCACATCATGTCCTTATTGCAGCTTACTGACGTATACATCAGTGCATTTAGAGCAGAACTGTCTGATCTGGTCTATCCAGGTCGCAATAGCATTTACAATATTTACAATACAATGTGAACGTACATGACTTAATAAAAATGAATGTACAGACGACTGGGTTTGGAGTTTACATGTGTCCACCATAGAGTAAATGAAAGTCGTCCAGAAAATTCACGTTACAATTGTTACACGTTAACATTGGCAATATTCTCATGTATTGTACAGGGCGCAGAACTGGTATTGGACTGAATTGTAATATAAAATGCATAGCTAATTCTAGTAAACATTTCAATCGTGTTCGCCCTTCGTTTACAAATAGAATAAATTGCTACTGTAATTAGTCGGAGTGACATGCAAAGAAACACATGAGAATAATACGCCATTACAATACTCACGGAATGCTCCCACATGCGAGACATGTAATCGTTATCATTTACACGTAAACACGACGTATTAATGAATCAGTTCGATTTGCTTAAGGGAGATAATCTACATCAGCGGATACATGCCATACGGCTTTTATTGACCAAGCATTTGGTCGAAACGGGTCCAAATAACTCAGGTAAATGAAATAGGGCAGTATTATCGAGGATACGATAATAATGCGGAGAATTGCCGGTCTTGGCAGGATTCAGACTTAAATGTCAGCAATAGAAAGTAACTAAAAAATCTATTTACTTGTGACCCGATGTGTTCACAAGAATGTTTGAATGTCCGACTGCTAGAATAAGGTTCTGATAGTATATATGCAACTCTAGCGCACAATTTTCCTACCGTAGTCCGCCTGTCAATATAAAAACTCTGTGCCAACATTTGGCTTACAGTTTTGCATGTTCTAACAGTCAGTCTAGCTCATCAGATATCTGGCGAATTAATCTGAAATAATTCAGTCATAAGTAGATATGACCTACTCGGTATTCAGGCGAGCATCCAGGTCTGCATAAACAGTGTAAATCACCCAGATATAACCGGTGCAAAATCCAATACTGGTGGTCCGTGCACGGTTTCGGATAAAGCGCTATTCTCTCCAGCGGTGTATTCCATGAGAGCGAGATTTCACACACGAAGACCTATTCGATAGTCGGTACTATATTATTCGATTATTGTGCTCTAGACTAGTATTGTGTGACCCATGTTACAAATAATGGATGATAAAGAAAATAGTCGGCTACGATTCGTGACACCATGTAGCATAATAAAGGGGGTTGAATAAATGTTGTTTATATCTGAAGTAACCTAATATACCTAAAGTAGCCTAATATATCTGAAGTAGCCTAATATACATGAAGTGCCGATTTAGCCTTTATATTTTCACCTTTGACCCCTAATCGAGGCCTTTGATTGGTCAGTCTCAACAGCAAATTGAAGATGGCGGCGGATTTTAAAATCTAAATCTCTGTCAATTCAGCTGAATTTTGTCCATGTTTACAGTATATGCGACATAACCAACGACACGGACATGTTCGTCATCATTTTAATTCTTATTATGACACATGTGGAGTCCAAAGCCAGCCAGTATTGAAGCTCATGGTAAATAAATCGAAGATTTAATCAGATACAATGTCAAATTAAAGTTAAAAGTTAAGTTTTTATTACTCATGGCCCATATGGGCATCTGAGTTAAGAAGAAACTATAACATATTAATTAAACAAACAAACATGGCATGATGAAAGACACACAAACAATGTGATTATACATACATGAAGTCAAGGAAGATGATGTAACCTTAAGACTATTAACATGATAACTAATAAACCCTGTTCTGACAAAACCAGTCTCGTATGAAGTGAGCAGTGAAGATCCCTACCATAACATGATAATTTAATGTAGACTAGCGTTCACCACTAACCTCTAAGACTGTTTCCGTCAGGACAGGCATCATTTCAATTTTAATATGATAACTTTCATAAACAATGCTAACTATACTAGCGTTTGTTTATCCGTACAATTCATAATTATAATACATTTGAAGGTGTTAGGCGATGTATAAAAATCTTAGTGAATATACTCTTTTCCTTCTTGGGAAACATAGACACAATTAAAAAGATAGTGGAATTCATCACCTAATTTCTGTCTATTACAGATATTACATAATCTGTTATCTCTATGTATTCCGAAAAATCTACCTTGTTCAATAGGCATTTTATGACTTAGGCATCTAAATTTACTCCAGACAGAAACTAATGATTGAGGGAGAATCTTCAAGTATCTTTCAAACTGAAATGTTGTATATTCTGTAATTTAAACATTTAGCTGAATTACAAATTTTATTATTCCATTACTGCATATATTGGTCATTCAAAACAGTTTTAACCTTATGCTTAAAAACCAGAGGATGATCAACTTTTTGTAACAACCAATGGTCTGACATACCGAGAAAATCCAATGTATCATGTACAAACTTTATTCACGGTGAATGGTAAACATTTTTTTATATGCATTGCGTATAATAATTTATACATAATACAACATATTTTGTCCTTTTTGCCAGCGATAATTTTGCTCCTGAAATTTAGAACTCTGCTTTTAACTTTTAAAGTAATCAGTAAACGTCGTCTGACATCTAGCAACATTTTATAGAATTTCAGTTGAAACTGATTTATTACATCTAGTTACTCACACCCCCATACCTCGGATCCATACAATAAAATTGGGGCAATCATTGTGTCAAAAAGATGAAGCTGCAAATCAGCTGGCAAACATAATTTCCTACATTTCTTAATTACATTGAACATTGCTTTTCGTGCCTGAACTACCAAATGTTTTTTAGCCTTTGCAAACTTACCATTAAAATTAAAAGTTATACCTAAATAACTAAAATCGTCAACTACATCAAGATTATCACCATTGAGATTAAATATTGGTTTATTTTTAAGTTTGCCTCTGGAAAATATATGATTAGTGCTGTCGAACATAAAGTATATTCGGTTTCACTAAAGCTAGCCCGAATAAAACTGTCTAAGGCTCAACCGAATATGTTTTATATTCGACGGCACTAACCATATATTTACTATGGAACTGGAGGAATGGGGCTTAAACATAAGTTGGCGTACCTTCGTCGTTTCAGTATCACTATGGCAACAATGGCAGCCGCGACAAGTACGACAACGCCACCTACAGCACCACCGATCGCTCCTGTCGGAGTCCCGTCATTTGACTCCAGTGGCTCTGTAAGTCAGAACAATAAAGCTTTGACGCTAGTAACCAGAACTGTCTGTCTGTAACACAGGGGGTATGGCACTAGCAGAGGAAACGGGCCGCATGCCAGTTGTGACAATACAGGTAGGTTAACAATCCTACATATTCGTTCACGGATCATAACATGTTTTCAGATATGGTAACAATGCCAATGCCATTGTCTGATATGTGGGCAGTTTAGACCCTGCATGGAATGGACATGTCCCACGTAATACCAGCTACATTATTCCATAGATGAGCATTACTTCTTATGTATATCTAAGAGTATACTTCATTTTATTTTCCGTGTTTTTGTTTGTTTTTTTATATGATCTTAAAGTCGATAACATATTTATTTTATTATATGCAATAAAGCTACTTAATACTTAATTTCCCTTTATTATGTAACCTATAACGTACTATTGTAACGTACCGTATTTGATACAGCCAATACCGTTATAGAGACTCTCGCAGCCACTAGAATAGTTTCCTGTACGGGTATGCCACTGCTCTCCGTTCAAACAATGGCCACATGTGTGTTTACAGTTGATGCCGTATGTCTTATTCGTGCAGACTGATAAATAACAAGACATCTAGCACAATAGGTCTCAGTGTCTTTACTAGTATACCATGATACCACGTCTTCGACTCAACATGAATAATGTTAATATTCACAGATAGAACATAAAATAAATAATGGGGATTTTATACAAGTTAAAGCTAATCACCGACACACTGACATACAGAGTCTGAGACACAGTGCCTTTTGTCATCAATGAACTCACCAGTCCAATCATTATGGAAACTCTACGTACACAGATGTGGTCAGTTTACATGATTGTCATGTACAACTTGATTGCTGCATAGTATGTGTCAGATCAGTGCATTTTATATTTGTGCATACGGTGGAACCTGTCTAATCCGGACACCCTGGCCAGTGCCCAGGGTGTCCGGTTTAGAGAGGCTTAACTATGGTTGTGTCATATGAACACTACGACATCCATGTTTTCTCTGTAGTTGTGAGTATACGCCATCGATATATACAGTGAAATTCATCAAAATTCAAACTCAGTGTTATTCTTCTATCAAAAAGTATAATTCGAAACTATATACGTGTACTAGTAATCATGGTAATTAATTGTATGTCATAAGCCAGAATAAATTGCATTGTACTGTACATACCGTGCCAAAAGTGTATGTTATTGTAGTGTACTATATTATATTGGATTGTACATACCGTTCTCACACGTGTCTCCTTGATACCCAGCCTCACAGTCACCAGGACATTTCCCCGAAACCTTATTGCACGTTCCACCGAGGCGACTACAGTGGCACGTCCTGTTACAGTCGAGGCCAAACGTCCCATCACCGCATTCTGGAACATAATTACACTTTACCTATGTTGCGAGAGCAAATATACAAATGCTTTCATTGTCACAAATATACGAATGCTTTCGTTGTCATAAGTATACGAATGCTTTCGTTGTCATAGATGGGTGCGTAACGGAAGTTTCTTAATATTGGATGAAACCGCAGTACCCAGGGAACCCTGCATGTGTGATCTGGCGATGAACAAACCATATAACGTGAGGATCGAACCAGGGTATCATTAGTGAGATTCGCGTTCGATACCAATTGAGCTAACATGGACATCGCATTATAGAACGTGGCAATTACAGGACAGAATAGAACGAGGCAGCATGAATACTGAATATATAACATACAAAGTGTATTGTTAGCATTGCTTACCTCTATCACATGCCGTTTCCGTCCATCCCGGTTGACAACCGTCGGGGCACATCCCGGATACCGTGACACAGGCAGTGCTGTGGTAGCAGTGACAGGGCCGCGCACATTTGTCCCCGTAGGTTTCCCGGGGGCAGTCTAAACGAGGAAATGAATTGGACATCATCTACTGATGTTCCGGTATGGCCTATATTGAACAAGAACATTAATATATTTTTTGTCTGATCATTTGGTGCTTCCGTTGAATTTGGTTAACTTGTATATTTGTATATACTTTTGATGTATAAATCTCTTTATACCAATTTCCGCAACTTATGTCTAGATTTGAAACGAATATGTTACATCAATAGCCATTTACTAAGTAGTTGCATATATGTAGTAGGTATATTTCATTAATATATGCAAGGAAGATACTCAATTATAAACACGAGTAAAGACATATTTCATAAGGATCATGCCATATCGTTTCAGATTTTTGACACATGAAATGATAGTAAATGGCAGAAAATAACCTAAACATAATGCAATCATTTTCTCCGTAATAAACTAGAATATTGTATTCTATGAATCGGCATACACCACACGGTATCCAGATGTGCAAGGTACATTCACAAGTATATGGAGACACTGGGTTCACAAATGACAGGAATTCCTCAGCGAATCTCTCAGTTCCTGCACATTTTTAGCCTATGTAAGCCTAGTACCATAAGAGACTAGCCTGGCTATCTGTATTTACATTATTACAAACGTATCATATATATTACTTAAAACCACACTCAGTCTTGCATTATGTATTTAGTCTGGTAGTCTTGTTCGGTGATTGTCATGGAATTTGTCATACAATTTTACACTCACATTCGAGAAGTTGAGTGAAATAAGGCGGCTGTGTAAAGTCTCACTATGGGTGCTATTATTTTCCCGATCCTTGGTGGTCGTTGTACAGTGGATGGCATTATGCTTGTTGTCTCATTTCGCTTAAGCCGGTGCTAGGAGGCGTTTGTATCGTGGAATGCGATACTATTGTCAGCGTCCGTGACAGAAAGGAAACAATAAAACCGCAATTGCTATGTATTGTTTTCCTGGTAGCTGTGCTCGGCGATTATCATATATCTCTTGGTTAACATGTTTATCCTGCAATACTGTGTGGGTTGGGGCAGGAGAATGCACCATGTTTATCCTGCAATACTGTGTGGTTTGGGGCCGGGGAATACACCGTGTTTATCCTGAAATGCTGTGTGGGTGGGGGATACACCATTTTTATCCTGCTATACTGTGTGGGTGGGGCGGGGGAATACACCATGTTTATCCTGCAATACTGTGTGGGTGGGGCCTGGGAATACATAATGTTTATCCTGCAATAATGTGTGGGGTGGGGTGGGGGAATGCACCATGTTTATCCTGCAATACTATGTGGGGTGGAGTGGGCGGCGGAATACACCATGTTTATCTTGAAATATGTGTGGGGTGGGGGATACACCATTTTTATCCTGCAATACTGTGTGGGTGGGGCGGGGGGATACACCATGTTTATCCTGCAATACTGTGTGGGTTGGGGCGGGGAATACACCATGTTTATCATGCAATACTGTGTGGGTGGGGCGAGAGAATACACAATGTTTATCCTGCAATAATGTGTGGGTGGGGTGGGGGAATGCACCATGTTTATCCTGCAATACTATGTGGGGTGGGGTGGGCGGCGGAATACACCATGTTTATCCTGGAAAATTGTGTGGGGTGGGGCGTGGGAATACACCATGTTTATCATGGAATACTGTGTGGGGTGGGTGGAATACATCATGTTTATCATGCAATACTGTGTGGGGTGGTGGAGATACACCATGTTTATCATGAAATTACTGCGTGGGGTGGCGGTGGGATACACCATGTTTATCATGCTATACTGTGTGGGGTGATGAAGATACATCATGTGTATCATGCAATACTGTCTGGGGTGGTGGAGATACACCATGTTTATCATGCAATACTGCGTGGGGGGATACACCATGTTTATGCTGCAATACTGTGTAGGGCGGCGGGATACACCATGTATTTAATGCAATACTGTGTGGGGTGGTAGAGATACACCATGTTTATCCTGCAATACTGTGTGGTGGTGAATACATCATGTAATATTGTGTGGATTGGGGTGGTGGGGGTGCACCATGTTTATCTTGCAATATTGTATGGGGTGGGGGGGGGGGGAATACACCATATTTATTCTGTAATACTGTGTGGAGTGCGGCGAGGGGATACACAATGTTTATCATGCGAAACTGTGTGGGGTGGTGGGGGGAATACACATTGTTTATCATGTAATACTGTGTGGGATGGGGAGGTGGGGATACACCATGTTTATCATGCAATACTGTGTGGGGTGGGGTAGGGATACACCATGTGTATCCTGTTTTACTGTGTGTTGTGAGGGGGGATACACCATGTCTATCCTGCAATACTCTGTAGGTGGGCGGGGGAATATACCATGTTTATCCTGCAATACTATGTGGGTGTGGCGGGGAATACACTATGTTAATCATGCAATACTGTGTGGGATAGTGTGGGCGGCGGAATACGCAATGTCTATCCTGCAATATTGTGTGGGGTGGGGCGTGGGAATACACCATGCTTTATCCTGCAATACTGAGCGGGGTGGGGCATGGGAATGCACCATAGTTATCCTGCAGTACTGTGTGGGGCGGGGGGATACGCCATGTTTATGAAACAATACTGTGTGGGGTGGTATACACCATGTTTATCTTGCAATACTGTGTGGGGTGGGGGGGAAGAATACAACCATGTTTATCCTGTGATACTGTGTGGGGTGGGGTGGCGGGGATTCACCAAGTTTATCCTGCAATACTGAGTGGGGTGGGGCATGGGGATACACCATGTTTATCCTGCAGTACTGTGTGTGGTGGGGGATACACCATGTTTATCCTGCAATATTGTGTGGGTGGGGGATACACCACGTTTATCATGCTGTGTGGGGTGGGGTTGTGGAGATACACCATTTATATCATGCAATACTGTGTGGGGTGGTGGAGATACACCATGTGTATCCTGCAATACTGTGTGGGTGGGGCGAGGGAATACACTGGGTTTATCCTGCAATACTGTGTGGGGTGGAGTGGGGAGATACACCATGTTTATCATGCAATACTGTGTGGGGTGGGGTGGTGGAGTTACACCAGTATATCATGCAATACTGTGTGGGGTGCGGGGGATTCACCATGTATATCATGTAATAGTGTAGCGGGTGGGGTGGGGGCATGGGTGGATACACCATGTTTATCATGCAATAATGTGTGGGGTGGGGGTATACACCATGTATATCATGCAATACTGTGTGGGGTGGGTTGGGGGGAATACACCATGTTTATCCTGTAATACTGTGTTGGGTGGGGGGAGGAATACACCATGTTTATCCTGCAATACTGTGTGGGGTGGTGGGGATACACCATGTTAATCATGCAATACTGTGTGGGGTGGGCGGATACACCATGTTAGTCATGCAATACTGTGTGGGGTGGGGGGATAAACCATGTTTATCATGCAATACTGTATTGGGTGGAGGTGGATACACCATGTTTATCAATCAATACTGTGTGGGGTGGCGTACATACGCCATGTTTATCATGCAATACTTTGTGGGGTGGGTGGAATACACCATGTTTATCCTGCAATACTGTTTGGGGTAGGGTGGGATGCACAATGTTTATCATGCAATACTGTTTGGGATGGGGGTAGGATACACCATGCTTATCATGCAATACTGTGTGGGGTGGTGTAGATACACCATGTTAGTCATGCAATACCGTGTGGGGTGGGGGGGATACACCATGTTAATCATGCAATAATGTGTGGGTGAGGTTATATACCATGTCTATCAAACAATACTGTGAGGGGTTGTGGGTGGATACACCATGTTTATAATGCAATACTGTGTGGGGTGGGGGTGGGTTACACCATGTTTATCATTCAATACTTTGTGGGGTTGGGGGTGGATACACCATGTTTATCATGAAATACTATGTGGGGTGGGAGTGGGATACACCATGTTTATCATGCAATACTGTGTGGGGTGGTGGAGATACACCATGTTTATCATGCAATACTGTTTGGGGTGGTGGAGATACACCATGTGTATCATGCAATACTGTGTGGGGTGGTGGAGATACACCATGTTTATCATGCAATACTGTGTGGTGTGATGGAGATACACCATGTTTATCATGCAATACTGTGTGGGGTGGTGGAGATACACCATGTTTATCATGCAATACTGTGTTGGGTGGTGGAGATACACCATGTGTATCATGCGTGGGGTGGGGGGAATACACCATGTTTTATCATGAAATACTGTGTGGGGTGGGGGAATACATCATGTGTATCCTGCAATACTGTGTGGGGGGTGGAGATACACCATGTGTATCATGTAATATGTGTGGGTGGTCTAGAATCACCATGTTTATCCTGCAATACTGTGTGTGGTGGAGATACACCTGTTTATCATGATTGTGTGTGTGGGGGGGGGGATACATCATGTTTATCCATCAATACGTGTGGGCAGCTAGGATACACCTGATATCATGCAATATGTGTGGTGGTGGAGATACACCATGTTTTATCCTGCAATGTGTGAAGGCAGCAGGATACACCTTGTATATCATGCAATACTGTGTGGGGTGGTGGGGATACACCATGTTTATCCTGCAATACTGTGTGAGGTGGGGATCACCATGTTTATATCCTGTATGGGGGGGACTGTGTGGGGTGGGGCGGGGGCGAGGGGATACACAATGTTTATTATGCAATAATGTTTTGGGAGGGGGTGGGAGGGATACACCATGTTTATCATGCAATACTGTGTGGAGTGGGGATGGGATACACCATTTGTATCATTCTATACTGTGTGGGTGGTGGAGATTCACCATTTTTATCATGCAATCCTGTGTGGGTTGGTGGAGATACACCATGTTTATCATGCAATACTGTGTGGGGTGGTGGAGACACACTATGTTTAGCATGAAATACTGTGTGGGTTGGTGGAGATACACCATGTTTATCATTCAATACTGTGTGGAGTGGGGATGGGATACACCATTTGTATCATTCTATACTGTGTGGGTGGTGGAGATACACCATTTTTATCATGCAATCCTGTTTGGGTTGGTGGAGATACACCATGTTTAGTATGCAATACTGTGTGGGGTGGTGGAGATACACTATGTTTATCTTGCAAATCTGTGTGGGGTGGGGGTGGGATACACCATGTTTATCATGCAATACTGTGTGGGGTGGTGGAGATACACCATGTTTATCATGCAATAGTGTGTGGGATGGTGGAGATACACCATGTTTATCCTACAATACTGTGTGGGGTGGTGGAGATACATCATCTGTATCATGCAATACTGTGTGGGGTGGTGGAGATACACCATGTTTATCCTGCAATACCGTGTGGGGTGGTGGAGATACACCATGTTTATCTTGAAATACTGTGTATGGTGGTGGAGATAGACCATGTTTATCCCGGAATACTGTGTGGGGGGGGGGATACACCATGTTTATCCTGCAATACTGTGTGGGGGGAATACACCATGTTTTACCCTGCAATACTGTGTGGGGGGGATACACCATGTTTATCCTGCAATACTTTGTTAGTCGGCGGGATACACCATGTATATCATGAAATACTGTGTGGGGTGGTGGAGATACACAATGTTTATCCTGCAATGCTGTGTGGGGTAGGGGAAATACACCATGTTTATCATGTAATATTGTTTGGGGTGGAGTGGTGGGGATACACCATGTTTGTCCTGCAATACTGTGTGAGATGGGGGGAATACACCATGTTTATCCTGTAATACTGTGTGGGGTGGTGCGAGGAGATACACAATGTTTGTCATGCAATACTGTGTGGGTGGGGGTGAATACACCCTGTTTATCCTGTAATAATGTGTGGGATGGGGTGGTGGGAATACACCATGTTTATCATGCAATACTGTGTTGGGTGGTGTGGGGATACACCATGTGTATCCTGTAATACGTGTGTGGTGGGGTGGTGGGGATACACCATGTTTATCCTGCAATACTGTGTGGGGTGGGGGGAATACACCATGTTTTTTCCTGTAATACTGTGTGGGTGGTGCGAGGGGATACACAATGTTATCATGCAATACTGTGTGGGATGGGGTGGTGGGGATAAACCATGTTTATCTTGCAATAATGTGTGGGGTGGGGGGGATACACCATGTGTATCATTTAATATCAGAAATACTTACGTCCTTCATAAACTTGAACTTCACAAATGGTCAGGATCCATTTCTGCCGATTTATTTTTACATACTGCAGTAAACGTGGAGGCGAGATGTGTATCTTGAATGTATAGATGGAGCTATAACTACTCGGTGCTGTGTATATCCAAACTCCACCGCCCGTGCCTTCCATTGTCGAGTTGCTTATGTTAACACTAAATCCTCCATACTGACTAGGATCTGCAATAGTAAATCATCCGTTTAATAGTTAACGACGAATTTGCTGGAGACGTTTGTGTCACGGATGGTTACAATACTGGCGGTCATTGATTTATTAGCCCAGTAGCTGAAACAAAAACATCGTAACCTGCTGTTGAATTAAAGCACAAACTTTGCACACATGTTCTTTGGCTGACACAAAATAAATATAGAGGGGTGCCAATTTTTATTTATGTAGGTAAAGAAAAAACGGCTCGTTTCCAAAATGGCCTACTTGAAAATTTACAAATGGACACCATAAATGTCACACATTTACATTATATTATGTATCACCAACATAACATGTACTAGTATATGAACTGATAGTGTATATTCACAAATGGAAATGTCCAGTAGCCACTATGTTACTTACATGTATAGCTGTCAAAGACTGTAGCATTTTTTTCGACACTTAACATATGGTACATATTACCTATATGTTGCTGCATGACAAATATAAAAGTATCATCTACGAGTAAATATGTGTGTCTATTTTACATATATGATGGATTACAGTGTATTTACTTTGCACATCTATGTCACACATCAGGAATGCATGTGATAACATGACCTCCAAAAGTAGGACGTCATTAATCATGTTAGAATGTTAGAATTGCAAGTTATAGGGCATTTATTGGACGAATTGTTAAAATGTATGTACATAAGTATGTAACATATGGATAGCTTACGGCAACATTAAGTTCAAACGGAAATGTGTTTTACATTGATTTGTTCGAATTGTTCATCCAAGTTATGCTATCCGACCTGTATGCACGTACTTCTTGGTCAAGGGATATATCTGATAATTTGGCATCTATCGGATGTCTCAATGCTGCATTAAAAAAATTACGTTTGTTCTAATAACAATCACAATATACTATAACTAGACCAGAGATAAAACTCACGCATTGAATAAAATCATAAACTTTCACAATGACATCAATGTGTACTGCGTAGATGGTTTCCCGTCATGGCCCACATATATACCAATCATATACTCGTAATATGCGTGATTCAACACAGAACTTCACAACATAGTTTTGTGGCATCACTTATTGCATTGTTCTATTACTGCATATTCGTGTCTTCGAGCGCAAATTAATAAATTTTTGGTTTTTAAAGCAATACAATTCATACAACGGTTAACACAGTTCTATTGAAAATGTGCATAGAATACAATAGTACACATTAAATGACAATGTCTGGTGCGGTTCAAAAGGATGACATTGGATAGTAAGTCAAAAAATGAGTACATTTAACAGTCAGCTATAAATACCAATCATTATACAGTATGGAATTATCAGTATACTTGCCATGCCTGCTTAACTAGGTATGCTTCTAAATGCAACGCTATTCTTGCACGCTGTTTCACATATTTGTGTGTTCCTGACCATGTACATATGCATAGTAGTATGAACCGATCGATGGTCTAGTATTACAAGGTCGTATCTGCACCTTTTTAAATGGCACTTACGATGATGATATTTGTCCAGTCAAAGAATATATTATTACCTTATACAGCTAGACGCATGTGTGCATGTCTACTGGAAGTATAATGACAAGCCGATAGCACAGTACGAATAGCAATATGTTGGTAACTGTGTTAGTGTGGTGTGGGTTTGTGTGAGCGGTACATGACAACAGCGCAGCATTTTAATTCGGAGGCTTACAATGTCGCTGTCAATGGAGACCGGCGACTGGGGATGGGACAGGCAACATGTTTAACTGTAGAAGCCCATTCGTTATGTACATATGGGGTTGATAACAACACGACTCCAACTTTCATATTCACAAACTAATCATAATAATTCAGTATAATTGTATCACCAGGACGAAAGTCAGGGGATACTATAGCTTTGACACCAAACATCGTCCGCGTCCACCGCAGACACTTCTTGTCCAGAGCATAACTCGAATACCCTTTGGAATATTTTCATGAAACTTCACACATGCATAGACTACAACCCAACTCTTGTCTCACTTCTTTTCGCGTTATCTTGTTTCGCGCGATGATTTCTTGTCCGGAGCATAACTCGAATATTTGATGGAATATTTTCATAAAACTTCACATATGCATAGGCCATGACCCAAGGGTATGTCGTGCGGAAGAGTGATAACTATTACTTCACTAATTTTCCTCTTGTCTCACAAGTTCATACTAATCTCCCTTTGTATTTATTTCGCACATTAATTTCCTGTCAATCCAAAACTTGATTCCTTGATTTGGAATATTTTCATGATAATTCACACTTGCATAAACCATGAGCCAAATGTATGTCTCATGCAAGAACGACAACTCTCACGTTACTAACATATTAGTTACCTCCCAAGTATTGATTTAGATGCTGCGGGTCTGGTGATACACATGCGTTTGTGGACACGCGTCAGTTTCTAGTTTCTATGGTATAACCTGGAAAATGAGCCAAGTGTCTCAGCATCAGACCATTTCCATGCAGTAGTTGTGCTAACATATACAAACACTAACCGACACTGACTGATATCCCTTATTTCACCCATTTCCAAATTTCCATTACTATTTTGCATTTTCTTTGGTTTA
Source organism: Conchocele bisecta (assembly GCA_029237695.1). Taxonomy (NCBI): domain Eukaryota; kingdom Metazoa; phylum Mollusca; class Bivalvia; order Lucinida; family Thyasiridae; genus Conchocele; species Conchocele bisecta. Next base: position 96,792,593 of record CM055274.1, read on the forward strand.
TTATCAATCCATCATTTTTAAGTTTTCTCAATACTGGTGTATTTTTTCACAAACTGCTAAATGTATACTCCTACGATTTGGCGTGTACGCATAAAGTGAACGAATCCGAATTGGAATGAATCCATTGTCAGACGCTGTTTGATTAACAATCATTCAATTAGCTCCGGCAGTTCCGTTCTGGATGATAATGTGTTTTTGTTATCACCACATGGTTATTAAAAAAGCTACCGAGCTGAAAAAGTCGCATTTCAGGGACAGCGCCATGAATCAATATTATGAGCAATTATACAGAATTAGTATTCACAATGTAAGCACCTGTTAAATTTATTTAGTTTTATTATTTCATCTGGAAAGGTAAACATTATAATAGATTATGTTGGTTTTCGGTAAATATTAGATCTATAAACAAAATCTGAACACACAATTTTTCATTTTACCTGAATTGTACCTGAGATTTGTTTATACATCTACCACAATGTCTATTTTATAAAATGTTGTTATATTGTAGAGCAGTATAGATGAATTAAACCTACCTTAGCAGTAAGGTCAACAATTAAATTGTCTTAGCTATGGTGGCCATGTTTAATTTTACAGCTGCATGTGTTTATTATTGTATATAACTAGAAAACGTGTTCATAGAACATGATTGCCACACGTATCGCTTTGATAGAAAACGAGGCAAAATTCCAAGTCCAAAAGGGGAAGATAATCCATGGCTCTGTGTCAAATAAAAAATAGAATTTCACTTTGTGCATCTACACATCGTAAAGAAGCTACATACCAAGCATCACGCCTCCATCTATTACGGTTTAGAAGTTTTACAAGTTACAAGGCAAAATGGTCAAATTCTAAGTCAAAAATACATAACTCGGGGGTCGATAAAAAAATCGAAATAAACTTTGCGCATCTACTCATCATAAGGGAGGTACCAAGTTTCAGGTATGTATCTATTACCAAATTACGGTTTAAAAGTTTACGAGTTACAAGGCAAAATTGGGAAATTCTAAGTAGAAAAGAGAGAGATAATTCATGACCCAGGGGTCGAATCTACTCATTATAATGAAGCTACATACCAAGTTTCAGGTCTGTAGCTAGTACGGTTTAAAAGTTTTACGAGTTACAAGGTTGGTGACCGACATGACGGGAGGACGAACGAGACGGGACGGATGGACAATGGTAACACTAAATGCCCCCCTCAACTATATCGTGGTGGCGCATACACATATTGATAATGTGAATTACTACATAGAACTGCAAGTATTTGAGCGTAAAACATTAATACATGAAAACATAGTGCCATTACAAGCTATGTATTCACAATTTTGGACGCCATCTTGGAAAACAGCCATTATCTCTTGACATGTCCGAAGATTGGCACCCGACTCCAGAATGTTTCACAATGACCTAAGCCACAACTGTTCAACAGTTGGTGCTTTAATTCAGCAGGTCACGATTTGGTCAACGAGTAGTATATAGGGAGTCAAAATGATACCACCTACGGTGGCATCATTTTCACCCCTATATACTACTCCCACCACCCCCTAAAAATCAAAAATTGGTTAACGAGGAAATTGTCTCCCACCAACCACGAAAAATCTAAAATTGGTGTCATAAATACATCATGTTGTTTTCACGTCCAATTGAACAGATAAAACAATAGTCTTAAAAAGGATTTATTTTTATCTCGTTGTCATAAATACATGATGTTTTTACGACAGTAAATTTATGAATTTATTCTAATAAGTTTCCGATTTAAATGCGTCCTCGCGCAATAGTCTATATTCCAACACCATATTTTCCTCCTCCGTATAGCTAATTGATTCCGTAGATCAGCAACTAATTCTACCAGCTCTAGTCTACCACGTTCACCTGTAGCCACAGGGCAGCGTAGTTGCTTATGTCTACAAAGAGTTTGGGCACTAACGAATTTACAAGGGCATCTGGGGCATTGAAATTGTGGGGGGGCACAAGGAATTTTTCTCCTCCAATATAGCTAATTTATTTTGACGATGTCGAATTGTAGTCCAATTATATTGGTGTCATAAATACCTTATGTTTTTTTCACGTCCAATTGAACATATAAATTTAATAGGTTATAATAAAAATATTATAACAAAATGGATAATAAAATACGCAACGAATTGGAATTGTATAATGACCTTGCTGAAGAATTTTACGCCGCTGTTTCTATAGTATTAAAACACGGTAAAATGACAATACTATGTGGTATCGAATACATGAAATATCAGCGTAATTTATTACGCTGCGATAAAAACGTTGCATTTACAATATTAAACCGGCAATTATGTCGCCGGTATAAGTCTCAAATTTATGTAATGAAGCGACTAAATAGGATCAATAGGATCGTAGAAACACTACCGAAATATTATCAAACTAATTTTATAAAACAGTTTAAAATCAAAGATTCGTTTACGGATATGCGTTTCTACATTATCACTTTTAACGAAGAAATTGGAAAATTATTAGAAGAAATTGGAAATTATTGAACAGAAAAAAAACAACTATTAGAGAAAATGGATAATACAATACAATTGGAATTGAAAATTTTTTAATAACTGTGTTGAAGAAATTTATGAATCTTATGGGGGTTATAATCCTGTATATAAATTCTATAAAATGAGAACACTAGGCGATATCGAATATATGAAATACCAGCGTAATTTATTACGCTCGATAAAAACGTTGCATTTACAATAGTATACCGACAATTATGTCAACCAATACAAGAGGCAAATACAAACATTAAGACGGATAATGCGTATCGGATATGAAACTAAGGTGTATTATATAAAAATGTTAAAACCCAACGATTTATTTACGAATATACATTTCTACGATATCGCTTATAAAGATATTGAAAAAATTATTATTGAACAGAACTAATTAATTAATTTTAATAAAAATTATTTATATATTTTCACCAACAAACTTAGGTTTATATACGAGAACTAAACACAGTTCATTATCGGGACGCCGGCACTAATATCTCAACAGTGAGATGAATTCGCCACATGTACTTCACTCTGGCCGCTCTACACATTATAGCGGATGGAGGTAATGAAGAGTAGGGGTCCGCGGTATCGGTCCAATGATGGGGTGGAGGAGATGTGAGCGTGACACATCCCACTAAGCCAAAAAAAACGAGAAGAGAAGAGATTTAAAGCGAAGGCTTAGTGGGATTGGCCCAGAAGGGTTTTGCTGGCGCGGGTTCGAGCCTCGGTGAGACCTAAACTTTTTTTTTTTTTTTTTTTTTTTTTTTTTTTTAATTGTTAATAATTTTCCTAAAATTAATTAATAAATTGTTTACTGCACCAATATAATTTTGAAAAAAATAGGAAAATTATAAAATAATTAAGAAAAAAATATTATTATTTTATAATGGTGCTGTAACATTTCCTCCGACTTTATTTCCAAGTTTTACCCATAAATTTACCCAATCAGTACACTCAATTTTTTGGCATGGTGCGCGCGCCTTGATCCTTATATCATTTTTTAATTCTTCATAGCTCCCCATTTCTTCCACCACGGATTCAAACTCAAATTTGAAATTTATATTTTCTTATCGGCCAACGCTTTGGACACCATAACGTCGATGCTATTTTTCTTAGACCTAGCGAGAACGGATATTCTATCATGTTTTCTACTTTTTTTCTCGAGTTTTTCCACCCGCCGCCCTAATTACCATACAAAGTGTTCCAGATAAAACGGTAATTCCACTCAAAACCCCTGCAAGTGGAACCATTACAATTGTAGATAGCGTTGCAGCAGTCCCCGCCCCACACACACAGAAACACTTGCCAGAACCGTACTAGATGCTTCAGCTATGTTTGCCGCGCGCTTATATTTGTTAGCGTTGTCTTTTTCTATTTGCACATTCTCTAACTAAAATATCCTGCATAGCGACGATATTATTCAACCTAAAATCTGAACTTCTTTCGTTAATTGGATATAGTGTTGGGGGAGTGGTATTGACAATTGGATACAGTGTTGGTGGAGTGGTATTGAGAGTTGGATATGGTGATTCGTTCATAGTTAAATTTATTTCAATATATTAGTATTTACACAATAAGTTCAATTAACAATGAGACAATAGTGGAAGATCTCCCTGGGTCACCGATTTTCGTAACAAAGTTAATAACACTACCTTGGGAAAGTCTAATTCGATCATCACCGGAGAACGAAACCACCGTCGAACTATCTCCAGAGATTTTAGTGACTCCAATCCCCCGTTCTTTCCCATCTACTACAATATTTATCGCGACCGCGCCCACAGGTTTACCACTACCATTAACCGAGCAGACCGCCATTTGGATAACTTCACCTGCAGCTGTCATAGTGTATCCCCCATATTTATTACTCGCTTTGGCACCGAACGAATATTCATAGTGCCCCTCAACCAATGGGCCCCGCTTCTCAGCCCAAACTGTTATGACACGTTTTGGTGTTTTCATTGTTTTCACTATTCCGGCAAGCGCCCTGTTTGCGTTATATGCCTCAGTACGAATCTCATAAGAGGCCTCCTCAAGAGCTTTGGTCGCGGCTATACGATCATGTTTCAGTTTATCGGTTATCTTTTCGTCTAGTTCGGTAAGTGCAGCTTCTCTGTTGAGAGAGTCCTCTGAGCGCAACACCTCATAAGCCTTCGTAAGGTCCGCCTGGTGGCCTCTAAGGCTTTATCAATACCCGACCGGGCCTCTTTTTGAAATTCGGTTATTTTTTTCATCTAGTTCAGTAAGTGTCGCTTCTCTGTTGATAGAGTCCTCTAAGAGCAACACCCTATAAGCCTCCGTAATATCCGCCTGGTGGTCTTCTAAAGCTTTCTCAATACCCGTTCGGACTCCATCAAGATCAAACCGGGTCTCTTTTTTAAATTCGGTTATTTTTTCGTATAGGTCAGTAAGGCCGCTTCTCTGTTGAGAGAGTAGTCCTCTGAGCGTAACGCCCCATAAGCCTCCGCAATGGCCTCTTTGTGGTCTTCTCGGACCCCCTCAACCCCCGACCTGGTCTCTTTCAGAAATTCGGCTATTTTTCCATCTAGTTCGGTAAGTGTCGCTTCTTTGCTGTGAGAGTTCTCTAAGCGCAACGCATCATAAGCCTCCGCAATGGCCTCTGCAAGGTTCGACTGGTGGTCTTCTCGGACTTTATCAATCCCGACCGGGTCTCTTTTCGAAATTTGGTTATTTTTTTATCTAGTTCAGTAAGTGCCGCTTCTCTGATGAGAGAGTCCTCTGAGCGCAACACCTCATAAGCCTTCGTAAGGTCCGCTGGTGGTCTTCTCGTGCTTTCCTCAATACCCGACGTGGCCTCATTTCGAAAATCGATTATTTTCCCGTCTAATTCAGCAAGTGTAGCTTCTTTGCTGAGAGAGTCTTCTAAGCGCAACACCCCATAAACCTCCGTAATGTCAGCCTGGCGGTCTTCTCGGGCTTTATCAATCCCCAACCGGGCCTCTTTTCTAAATTTGGTTATTTTTTTACCTAGTTCGTTTAGTTCCGTATGCGTTTCTTCACGACTTTGTGTATTCACAGCCAGGGCATATTCTCTAAGTTGTGATAGTAGACTCTTGTGAATCTCGTCCGTGGCCCTCGATATAGTTCTATTGATCAAGGCCTTTGTTGTTTGGGTAGTTAAAAAGTCGCCCTCTGTCGGGATGAATCCCCTTCTGCAGGTTCCAAATTATTTGAATTTTGTCACCCAATCGGAAGAACTACCTGGTCCGTATATACTCATAATGTTGATAATATATATTACGAACATGCGTTTAATTCTAAATAATTAATTTGAAATTTCTAGGACGACCGAAATCGGGTAATCGTTATTCAACTCTCGCCCTTTATCATCAAGAATATAAATCTTCAACTCGTGGATGTGTCCCGATTCCAAAACTTTCATCTCTGGGTGTGGGAAGTCTAAGGTTACAGTCTCGCCATAGAAACAATCGCTGGCGGGCACAGTTTTCAGTAATGTGCTGGGGGATCCGTCTATCGTGTTGTACGATCCAGGTGCACCCTGAGAGTTTTCGTGAAGGTGAAGTCCACCGGGTTATCACCGACGTACTCACCCGGGGTGAACACTCCTTTGTTTGAGGAGTATGTCTCTCTAAAACCGAGTTGAATACCCAACCCTGGGGAGACCACTACATCACTGCTGATGATCATTGTTGTGAGCCCGGTAGCATTCGATACTGTGAGGTTGATTATACCGTCAAGCTCTGAGTTGACAAAATCTTTGAGCTGTCTTATTCCCCACAGTCCGTGAGGCAGCTTTACACCTAATTGTTGTCCATCCTTCACATAGTTAAAACCCTTCACTCTTCCCACATTCTGCCATCCAACCGTGAAGGTGATTGATCTAAGGCCTACACGGTGTTTTCCGCAGCAGTTGTCTATTAATTTTTGAAGTTCACAACTCCCTTTTTGAAACATTAGTTATAGTAGCAAACATAATAATATCTTTCAATGGATACCAAAGCATTTAGCTTTAACTCTAATGTAAAGTACGCGGTCGGAGGTAAATACACACAAAAAGACGTTGTTAACCACCTTGTACACCCAACCGTAACGGTTAGACCGGACAGTGGCTTTACCACCAAATTCCCTAACATCTTTGAACAATATAGGCTGCCCAAGATTACTACGATGGAGGTGGTAAACGGGTGGAAAGCAACACCGATGCAGTTTTGGCAGAACCAAATAAATTTCGCTGTATGGTGCGCAACAGCCGGGTGTGGAGTTTCATATAAAGACCATCTGACATCCAAGAATGTCATGCTCCGAAGTGTCTACAACTTTCACACGTATTATACTATTAGGAGGATTCTCAAAGAACTAGGTATTTCACTACCTCAAGACGACACCTGGGATCCCATTTCCAACGCATACGACCGTATGGCCTTTGAAAGACTGTGTAACGAATTTAACGTTTCAAAAGACGCGGACTGGAGACAGAAAGCATTTCCTACCAGCACCGGCCTCGGGGACGTTCTCATTCACGGCCAGTCCGGGAATTGGACACAGACTGATTTTAGACACGATCACTCCGGTGACCACATCGTCAGTCGGAACGCCGGGAATTTTGACCCCGCGACGATGACTTTCGGGCCAGAAGTGTCTGGAGGTCGGCACTGTGGCGTGTTTTCTTGTAAAATGTTACCTCCGAAACGGGCTCACGTCGATTACATACAGCAGGCTGCTGAGGTTCAGGACGCGTGGTGTACATTTATGTTAGATAAGGGTATAGGGTTCACACAGGCCGGGTTACTCGCGTCAACGACTCCATTCGCACGTACGTCTGGGCCATCCTCGGCGCACAGAAGCAAACTCGCAGTTCTATACTGGGCATGGGAACAGCGTTTGATGCACAAAAACAATTCTTGGCACTTGTAGAGGACGCCATCTCGGCTAGGGTGGACCTGGAGAAGGCGATCCAGAATTATCAAGACGTTTTGCAGAATGCCAGCACCCCAGTAGACTATGTATTTGAATAGGTCTTTATATGGCGCCGAGCAATATGATACTACGAGACGACCCGGTTGACGGTTACAATAATCAGATCGTAATCGCCACCGCCAATCAAAAAATCGGCCACAACGGTAACGTTAACACGGATATCATCAAGCGCACCCCCAACAGATGGAACCGATTTCATAAAACACAAAATGGATACACCTCCCCCAATTCGTAAAATCGAACCAGTACCCCCAATTCGTAAATTGGATGCACCATCGAGTTCCATCAACAGACCAATCGCGATTAGGAGAAACACCAATAAATCGTAAATTGGGTGAAATTGGAAGCACAACACACGAGGAGGAGAAATTAGGGCTCGTCATCGCCCTCGTGGCGATCAGATTATTTACGCTTTGGTTGTAGGAACTCTCTGGCAGAGAATAATAAGAGACCGGCGATTGCCACGATTAAAGCCCACGTATTATTGGCGAGCCATCCAACCGTTTTTGATAATATAGATAGCAAGTAAGAAACGATACTTCCGATCAGTCCAGGTAGTGCGGCAGCCAACTTTCCTGCTAATTTAGCCAGGAGATTGGCGAGGGCTTTTAGTTGTTTTTTTATCCATTCTTTTACCCCACCAGATGGTGCTGGTGCTGGTGCTGGAGCTGGTGCTGGAGCTGGTGCTGGAGCTGGTGCTGAACCACCTGTGATAGATAGAACTAGAGACGATATAGATAGAATTAGGGTCGATATAATCATGCTGAAAGCCGCGATGACGGTTATTATCGTGACGCCCTTCTCTCTGAACAGAGTGCGAATACGCGCACCGAGTGTAGTGTCCTCGTGCAGGACCCTAGAGATTGTTTCGCGGCTCCGACTTAATTGACCGGAAAGCGTCTCACGGTTTAGTCGAGGCAGCCTCCAATCGAGCTTCTCTTTCGTCCCGCAACGACCGCAGGAGTTTGTTGATCCGCTCTGTAGATTTTCTATCGCCACGTGCTTCCTTTATTTTTCTTTCTTCTAGAGCATATGTTTGTCCAGCGCTGAGAGTTTGGAGAGGTTATTGACTTGTTCGCCCGAGTTGTTTGCAGAACCTTATCGAGTCCCCGGAGTTCGCGAAGAGGTAACGTGGGTCAAAATCGTGCCGTTTATGTTGACGTGGTTTCAATCGTGGTTAATAACGTGGTGGTTACGCGAGGGATCTCGCTGAGCTCGATCGTTTCTATAGTGGCGGCCGTCTTCTCCAGCGTTTCGTCGGTAGGCTGTAGGGTTTTTACCATTTTTGTAGGCAGCGGCGTCGTCGAGCACTCCGAGAGCTCGAGCGAGGAGTACTCCATATCGCTTCAATGAAGAGGGGCTGAGGAACCTTTTTAGGTCGTTCTTGTACGTCAGCAACTTCCAGGTACTGCCCCATTTAACCCACAGGTCTCCTCTTTTAGTGCTGCGAAACTCCAACGTGGCGGAGATGCCGCGTTTAGACACTATACGCTCCCACCGTTTCACCAGAGTTTCCGTTTCCTTGGTAGACGCCAGCTCATTCTTGGAGATCCCCTCAGGAATCTTAGCACCGCCCGCCCATGTCGGAGTTTTGGATTTGGCCTCCCACGTTTCGAAATGTGTACTCGCATCGGGCGGGTACTCTATGAAGGACGTTTCGTCGAGCATATTATCGAAGTAGTCATCAGCGTCCAAGCCCTCTCCGCGGCTATATGGATCCATATAATCATCATCATCGAGGTAATCGTCTCGGTCGCCCGTAGTGCGATCGAATTCGTCCATACCAATATCGAGACCAGCCATCTTTAATAATTATTATTATATTAAAGACAAAACAATACAGGTTTAATAGTTTCAATAAAATTAATTATGTCTTCGAGTCAATACGGTCGCAAACTCAATCCATACCGCAGACTGCGTGAGCCCCTCGGGGCAAAAGGCGTGAGACAGAGTGTCGTTATTACGAACAAACCATCGACGATCGACCAGAACCAGCAGCTCTTAGTCCGCTTCCCCAGCCTCGGAGCTAACGACGTCATTGTTCCGGGTACTGTTCGCCTCGCTTTCACTATTTCGCTAACGTCGACGGACGCGGACCGAACCGTCGTTCAGAACTTGGGTCGCGCCATAGTCAAGAAGACTATGATAAAGATTTCTGGTAATGAGGTGATGTCGATCGATGACAGCGACGTCTACCATTGCTACCAGGACCTGTGGAAGACGTCACACGAGCTTGAAAACGCTGTCTATCAAGGTATTGACACCAGCAAAAATAAGAACGTAACCAAAATTAGAATCGGGGCTGCTAACAAGGTAGATAACAACTCTAGTGACAACGCGGTCGCGGGCGCTTACGGCAACCGCTTCTACATCCCGCTCGACTTTGAGTTGCTGGAGAGTCACATGCCCTACTATCAGAGCGCTTTGGCTGACCGCCTCGAATACGAACTAACGTCAACGACTACGGCCGAGTTATCATAGCCAGCGACATGTTATCGACGTATGCGATCGATAATGTTTCGCTGGAGTACGACATGGTCACGATGCCCGAACTAGCACGATTGATCAGAACCCAGTACGCCGGGCGCGTTGCCATACTTTACGACCGAGTTCTTCGCCATCCCAAGATGACGAAAGACAAAGGCGACACATTGTGGAATATTAACGTCAACGTACCCGCCCGCTCGATGAAAGGTATACTGATGTTGTTCGAGGATGCTCGGTTCGCGTTCGGTGCTAGAAAAACCGACAGATTCTATAACCCCAAAATCACGAAGGTAGAGGTGACGATCGAGGGAGTCCCCAATCAACTCTACAGCGCGGGTCTTCGCGCGCACCAGCAGTGGGACGAAGTAAGAAAGCAGTTTGCTGCCGGCTCTAAGCGCTCTCCGGAGGTTGCAGCAGTTGCCAAAGACCTGCATCTCTCGGCCGTCTCCCTCGCGGAGTTCCTGAATACCAAATACGCGTTATGGCTAGACATGCGAGCCAGCGACGATGACCAAATACACGGTAGCGGACGCCAAGTTGAGAACGCTAGTGAGGGTGTGACGATCCAGATAACCAAAGAGGCGGACGGAGCCGGGCCATTGAACGTGTACTTATATATAATTACAGACGCACAACTCAACATCGAAGATGGTCGATACGTATCAGCGATCTACTAATTTTGATAATTCTAAAGAATTAATTAAGAAAATTAACAATCAATACCAATTCACGATTGGAGATGCTCACTCTGCCATAATATGTGGGCAGACAGGATGTGGAAAAACGGTTTTCATCCTCGACTTACTCGAGGGATCCTACCGCGATGCCTTTCGTCACATTGTGATCCTATGTCCCACTGTGCGGCACAACGATACTTATCAGCGGTGCCCGTGGATATGGACCGACCCTGAGGTATACGTTATTAACCCTGGTGATAGGCTTCACGATTGGTTGCGTGGTTTATACCAAAAATTCCAGGGTGAGCCCACCCTATACGTGATTGATGATTGCTCAGCCAAGGCGGCAATGACCAAAAAGAAGGACATGCTCTCCGAGCTCGCATTTTCTGGCCGCCATGCTAGGCAAAGCGTATGGATATCCACTCAAAAGTACAACGCCGTCCTCAAGGATCTGCGCGAGCAAACGAAATGGGTCGCCCTCTTTCACTGCAAGGACCGAGACTCATTCGATGACTGTCTTCGAGAGAATGACGTTATCCCAACGCGCGAGGAGCGCCTGGAGGTTCGACAGATGCTTTCGAAAACTAAGCACGCCAAGCTTCTGCTAAAGACTGATCAACCAACTGCTTATAAAGTTATCAATTAATTAATAATTTTGAAAAAATTAGGAAAATTACAAAGTAATAAGCTATTGCAATGCTTAGCAATTGCTGAACAATGCTTAGCAATTGCTGAACAATGCTTAGCAATTGCTGAACAAATGCTGAACAAATGCTTAACAAATGGTTAACAATGTTAACAATTTGGTGCTCCGCTGCGAGCTTTGTTGCGAGCATAATGGTGATCATAAGTATCGGGTGGTGCGCATTTATTATTTTTGTAATAAATAAATATGTTAAAGTGATGAGACTTGTTAGAATAGTTAAATTAATTTTAAGAAAAATGAACTGCGGCGAACTTCTCGATCAGCTAATAGAAGAAACCTCAACTCCGACTGCCAACAATAATGATCCGACAGAGCAATCGGAATCGGGGGTTGGTATTGGGTTGAGTGCAACGACTCCGAATGAAAATGAAAATGCGGCGCGACGAGAGCGGCTAGCTGCGCTGGTTGCTGGGGGACAATCGGAGCATTATCTCGGTAGGCGTCTCTCAGTTTTTCAGGTGGATAAGATGTCAGATGCGGAGATCGATAAAATGTATGCGCGATACAAATCCAAATTGGGAGCGGAGATGACAAAAACTCTCGGATCGGCGGCTATTCATTTGTACGCAACCGCCGTTAGTATACTTCTCCGTATACCAAACACCGCGGGGTTGATTGATGATCTAGAGACTGACCCTTTTATAGGTCATACTCTTAGAACAGCCTGCTGCTCAATTTATCACAAGTTTGGAATGTACTTAGCTCCGCTGACAACCGCGTTGACCACGGGTAAACACTGTCAATTTGGACATATATGCCCACGAACTATAAGCCCTAATATTATAAATGATGACACAAGACACACCCGAGAGAGTGACGGAACCACACTCAACCCAATCGAAATTGGAGTTTGAACCAGAGCACGTTGGATGAACCCTCAACAGCACGACATAAAAACCCGAAAAGACAGGCAGCTGGGCGGGCGGCGGCTGTCACCCGAAAAGTTAAACAAGATAAAAATACTCGCCGAGCTTCAAGATGTCAAACTCAAATTGAGATTGGAGTTGCAATCGGAGACGACAAAACACCCGGTGGCAGCTGCTTTCTCCCCCAATCGCTATTGGATCGAAACCGATTGCTCCAACTCCCAATACTGATTGGATCCCGTGGGTTGTTGTTGGTGGTCTGTCGGTTGTGGGCACCCTGTATGTGCTTTACCGTTGCAACAACAGGTCATCAACGAGGTTGAAATTGAAAAAACAACCCCCGACACTGTTGGATGCGCCCCACATTTAAACATTGATCGCGACCCATTTTATATGCAATAATTATAACAATGGCTGAACAAGATGGTAAAATGTTAGTGAATGCGCTTTATCACGCCGTGGTGATATCGGGTTTCAGTATCGGGTATGCTCGACTATCAAAAGATGGCCCTAGGAGGAACCGCTCCCAAATTGACTTTACTGTGAGAGACGTAGGGCTCGCGACCTTAGATGTAGCGGCCGCAGTTTGGACCCGAGATTATCTAGTTAAAGCTGGAATTCTACCAGTTAATATATGGAAATAAATAAATGGCTTCAATCGCAGTAATAGTAGGTGGTGCGCTTGTAAAACGCATTGGCGTTCAGCGGTAGCAACATATATTCTCTAAAAATGAAAAGCTCGAACGTGGATGAGGAGCGTAAGCGCCATGATTTAGCTGTAGAACAACTCAATAGCGCAAAGGAAGCGTGGTCGAAAAAACGAACCGCCCATCTGGACTGGGTCAATGAAGAGCTTCGCCGCGAAAATCACGCCGTGCAAACTTTTCAGAACGTTGAAGAAGCCAACCGCGAGTACGCGCTGGCATATCCGCACAAAAGTCTCGATCCAATGGATCCCGAGCCCCAACTTTCAGATTTCTATGTACCGTCAGAGCCCCAAAAGGACCGCGAGATCGCGTTCATCGTCGTGGGAATGGGTGTGGTGGGTCTCGTCGGCTACTATATCCAATCGAGATTTTAAATTAATTAATTAAAAAAACATATATATATATATAGAACGATGTTAGTTGACGAACTTTATGACGCTATGATCGATGTAGGCTACACTGCCCAAAAACATCGTTTACCTGGTGCAAAGAGTATGATTCGTCTGGCCCGAGATTGTCTCGAGACGTGGCGCGAGGACGAAAAAGCGGCCACCCTTTTCGCAAAGCGGATGTTAGATTCCTCCATCAACAATGTTGAATTAGATTCCCCTCTCCTGTTCCAACCCAAACGCGATTGGGGCTGCAGCGAAACTTCCAACAAAGGTTTATTATTAACGACGCAGTTACCGGACGAACTGGCGAGGGCATGTTGGAGATTGTCCGATATATTAGAATACTTCGCATACGATGAACACGCGCAAACTTGATACCAAACTAACGCGCAAGCTGTCGAATACATACTATAGCCCACGCGGATACTGGAAGGGACTCGCGGCCATCAAGAACCTCGCGGCGGCGACCAAGGTTTCAGAAAACGCTGTCAAGGAATGGCTCAAGAAGCAGGCCATCTGGCAGATCTATTTACCAGCGCCTCACAATATTCCGCGCCCAAAATTCGACGTGCCGGTGCCGAACCAAGTTCACCAAGCGGACCTCCTGTTTCTACCTCACGATCGCGTCGGTCGCAAGACGTACAAGTACGCACTGACAATCGTTGACGTAGCGAGTCGTTACAAGGGGGCTGAGCCGTTGGCCACTAAAGAGTCTAAGGAAGTGGCCGAGGCTCTTTCCCAATATATAAGAGGAGTCCTCTCAAATGGCAGAATCTTCTCCAGGTCGATCCCGGCCGCGAGTTCATGGGCGCGGTCTCTCATCTATTGTCTAAGCATAAAGTTTCTATCAGACGAGGCCGCGTCAACATCCACCGGGACCAGGGGATCGTGGAACGCTTCAATCGAACCCTGGCTGAGAGACTGTTCGGACACCAATACGCTAAAGAACTTGTAAACCCTCATTCGCGATCGACCGAGTGGGTGGCCAGACTGCCCGCCGTGGTCTCCGCACTGAACGGAGAGGTGACCAGATTGATAGGTAAGAAGCCTGTAGATGCTATCAAGTTTTAAAAGGGTGACGAGCAAGCCATCTGCCGTCTCGCGCGGGCGGGCGACCCGTTGGTTTAGAGGAGCAGCGGCTTCCATCAGATATTGACGTCCGGTACCTCTATCAATCGGGAGAGCTCGAAGGTGGCAGCCGCCGCGCGACTGATCCCGTGTGGTCAATGAATGTATATCATCTGGATCGCTCTATTACCAAACCCGATGAGCCCGTGCTCTATTATTTGGCTGATGGTCCATCTCGCGGTTTTGTTCGCGAAGAACTTCTTATGGTGCCTTCTGACACCCAGCTACCCCCGGATCGTCAGATTCTTTAGAGATGTTCGGTATGTATTCCGTCTGGTAACACGCGTCTTTTATCGTAGTACGCCGAGAGTCCTAATTTTTTTTGACAGTACGTTTTCATAACACCGTCTTTCATTTTAAATCCTCTATTTTGCGCTACATCTATAATGTGTTTTCCATCTTCTGTAGTTTCACTTAGTACTCGTTTATATCTATCCCAATTTAAATTGTTAGTTCTCTTGGACATTCCTTTCGCAGAGTTTTTATTAATTTGGTTCCAAATTATCTTTAGAATTAATTTTTTCTACGAAATAACACTTACTAGATAACGCTATCGCCCTATCTCCGCTGAATTCCATTTTGAAAAGTCCGGGCTCTCTTTCGCTCCATTTATCCCAAGCAAACCATTTATTTTTTTCTTTTTCAAACTCGTCTAGTAAGTTAGGTCTAATCAATTCCTCTATCGTTTTTCCACTAACTCCTATATACATACTATCTGTATCCATCTGTATTAATTCAAAGTCAAACTCTTTTTACGTATTTATCTAGAAATTCGTAGTAAAATTCCAACATTCTCAATTTAGCTAGTTGATAAACCGCTATTCCACAGTGGAAGGGGCTCTTTACTGCACACCGGGGTTTTCGGGAAGATATTTCGTACGCATCTCCTATCTCTTCCAAATCATCAAAGAATGCAGATCTTAACGCTTTGTCAACACAGGTTTCGTCTTGTGTATATGTCGTATTTAAATGTCTCTCTTTTGCCTCTATCATTTTTCCACAACACGAATTGCCTAATAATTTCATTATATCCGCTACTGGTTTCTTATTTGGTTCTACATCGCCTGTTCGTCTTGCGGCTGTAACTTCTTTTGCGAACCATTCGAAGGGTTTACCACTAATATAATCTATAACACGATGAACTCCCGTTATTTCTAGGCCGTGTTTTAAATACCATTTCAACAGTGGCGCGTACAGCAATACTTTAGTGGCCGACATAGATCCCACCAATTTTCTTCCGTTTCCTCTAGTTCGGCCAGTATCATTTAAATATTTTAACATGTGCGCGGGAACTTCATTAACCTCTACTTCTCTGTTTATAAAAGTGGAGACATTTCAGAAAACTTATCTTTTAAGTTGTGTGGAACTTCTATATCCACCTCCGCAAACCCAAACCATTCTCCAGATAAAACTCTTTTACAAAATTTTTTAATAAGTTTAGGGTTATGTGGGGAAACTATATGATGTATAGTTTCTTTTCCACATGGCATATCTTATTTAACGTAGTATATAACGCGTTTGCATCGTACCCCAAAACAGCCTTGCAAGGTTTGTTAATTTCATTTGATCTAATATTTGAAACACCGGCTTCTGCATAGCGTGTAAATACTATTGATGGACCACCAACTAGAGCGTCTTTCATCATTTCGTATGTTTCTTCTTTTGGTGCATATAGAGCCCCCTCCGGTATAAACCACCTTTATAGATTTTTGTTCTTTAATGGTTCCTCTCAATAAATATTGTATAGCTACTCCAGGTAGTGTTACCGCATCTTTGAAAATATCCACATCCTGTGTTTATAAAATTCACACATTTTTTCCACCGCTTCTAGGAACGGTGCTACTCTAAATCGTTATAATATTTCAACCAATCTCTGAAAGTTTTCATATTATTTTCTTCGAAAATTCTACGACATTTACTTAATTCTGTTTCATCTATTAACATTTTCCCAGATAGTTTGGAATACCAATTCTCTATATCCGGTAGTCCTGGGTAATTCAGTTTGTCTGGAGAATCGAACCACTCATAAGGAAAGAAAGATTTCTGTCCTTTGCATTCGTAGGCTTTTATCCAACTATCGTAACTTACACCGGGTCCTAGATAAAGTATTACATCAAGAAATCTAAACTCCGGAGTAAATAGAAATATTGTTGCGTTTGCCCGTTTTCCGACCGTTACTTTCTTTGTTGTTGCAGATAGTTCACCTACTAAATATTTCTTTATTAAGTTTATATCGTACTTACTGCTGTTAAAACCTATAACCGGTACTTGCTCTATCCACTGTTCGATCTTAGCGATTTGGTTTTTACGTAAATGTTCTGTATTAAACCCATATCTTGACCACACTTCTTCTCTTATAGCTTTTCCCTGACTTTCAAATCTTCTACAAATTTTTCTATAAGTTTTGCAGGATCTTTATCACAAATATGAGTTACTGTTCCTGAGAAATTATCTCCTATACTAACACTTACCGGAACGTGCTCAGCTTCGTACTCTAAACTATACCTAGCGTTTTAAGTAATTCTTTAGAATTGGTGGGTTGATGATATGCCTCAAAATCGTATACTATCTGATATGGATAAAGAGTAGTGTCGCAACCGATCTTTATATCTTTACCCTTCTTGGAATTCGCATTCCCACATAACTACTAGGTTGAATTCTTTGCTTTTTCTAATAAATGTATCTCTTCTCATAGTGGATGCGCGTTCTTCTTTTCTATGCTTTGCATGAATCTCACACCCGTGCCAGTAACAGCCGTGATATTGATATACGGTATTGGTTTCTGGACAGTATCCATCTACTGGGGCTCCTAAAATCCATCTTTCACCCCCGTTTCCACACTGTTCGTGGTGAATGTGAATTCCCTCCCGCTTTTCCACAGATTGTATCCAATCGATCGCGCCATAACTGTTAGAACCTTTTGGGTAGAACGCTTTCTCGAACGACGAACGCGGGCGCTCTAAATAATTACCATCACATACTATTTTTGTCTCACCTTTCATACATATTGGTCCGTGTCTCTTCATATTACTCGCTTTTGTGAATCTCTGTTTACAATTATTGCAGGCGTAAGTTTTAGATAGGTTTTTAAGGTATTTTATCAGAAATGCGTGATTATTAAACAGTCCTATTGTCATTGGTTTATTACCTATTTCATTATAGTGTGCTGGTACCTTTTTCAACCACCATACGTTATATTTGGTCGTTGATATACTTCTATACCGATTTTAAAAAACTCTTCAACCTTTTTCAGATTCTTTAAAAGGAATTGGTGAAACAACATTTCTACCGAAATATTGCTTACTAAGTTCTTCCTTCCGCTTTTTCTGTACATCTGTTAGGTCTGATCTTTTTATCAAGGTGCATAGCTAGACACCTGAACAGACAAAGATCGTCATTATACTTATCTAAAGAATACATACCTTTTCTATTCCTCAACCATTCTGGAAGTTCTCCTCCTGCTGCTTCTTTGGATTGTAGTCCCAAATCTATTCCCCTACTACCCTGTATTAGCTTTACAAAAACCTCTACCCATCTTACAAACTTCCACTTTGTATTTGGTCTGTCTATTTTATCGGACATTATTCGTGTTTGCTCCTTATCTGACAGCCATTTTTTAACGGTTTTCATTGATGATAGTGGTTCGCTACCACCGAGATTTTTGTGAAATATTAGAGTTTTAGTTTTCCATTTATAGTTTCCTCCATATGTTCTAGCTTGTAAGAATATGAATATCTCAAATAAAAATTTGTTGTTAGATACGGAGCGAGTTTATCGGACATGCGTTCGGACTCGTTGATGTCAATGTTTTTACGAAAGGATAATGTAACTACCCGTCTTCCATTTTCTACCTTTTCAAATGTTTCATCGTGAGCACCCAATATTTCTTCACCTTTTTCCACTATCGCGCGAACTATAGATTTTTTCTTATTATTTGGTATTTGGTCACCTGTGCGTCTAATGTGAGACGTGCTTGAAGGTAATTCTTTAGAATTAATTACACTAGCCCTTAACCCCAGCAATACTTTCTTTTTGAATTCTGTTACCAACTTCTCTGCTTTGGATATATCATTAAAGGCTCCTCGTTTGTGGGCGCGGGTAAACCGCTTCATAAACGCCTCATTCTTTGTGGCATTTATCAGCTTTGTCAACCCCCAATAACTCTCAACCGTGTACTATAAGTAACCCCTCCCCTAGAGATCGGCTTGTCTTCTCAAACTTTCTATTTCTGCTCTATTTTCTGACGTTATCATATTTTCTGTAATATACTTTTGTATAACCTATGAAATTTATCTGTTCAATTAGTCTTGAAAACTTTTATTATGTTTTTTTTTACGACCAATTGAATATAAACATAAACATATCATATATAATGGAGTGTGAGACTTGTTGTAAAACGTTTACGCGTAAAGACTATCTACGAAGGCATCTAGCGAGACGTAGAAAAGTTTCCTTGTGCCCCCCCACAATTTCAATGCCCCCAGATGCCCTTGTAAATTCGTTAGTGCCCAAACTCTTTGTAGACATAAGCAACTACGCTGCCCTGTGGCTACAGGTGAACGTGGTAGACTAGAGCTGGTAGAATTAGTTGCTGATCTACGGAATCAATTAGCTATATCGGAGGAGGAAAATATGGTGTTGGAATATAGACTATTGCGCGAGGACGCATTTAAATCGGAAACTTATTAGAATAAATTCATAAATTTACTGTCGTAAAAACATCATGTATTTATGACAACGAGATAAAAATAAATCCTTTTTAAGACTATTGTTTTATCTGTTCAATTGGACGTGAAAACAACATGATGTATTTATGACACCAATTTTAGATTTTTCGTGGTTGGTGGGAGACAATTTCCTCGTTAACCAATTTTTGATTTTTAGGGGGTGGTGGTGAAAATGATGCCACCGTAGGTGGTATCATTTTGACTCCCTATATACTACTCAACGTCCAGGTTAACAGACTCGAGTTCAGAAGTAGTTCATGCTACGTTTGAGACTGTACCATTATGCAGAAAAGGATGTCATTTTGTAAACATTAAACACATCTACAAATAGTACATATTTTTATGAGACGGCCCATCATGGTCTACACTGCATATAAGAGGTTTATTGTGGTGAAAGGTTAACATATGATACAATACTGTACTTGCAGTGTGTGTCTTTCTGGTAGCCATGTTTGGCGATTATTATGAAACTCTAGACTTGTTTTTTACATTTTCTGTGCTACCAACTTGACCTTTAACCGAGTCAGCCAGAAATGCATACCACATTGCATGTATCTCTTTATGATGTATGTAAGATTATCGTTAACATTGGCATCGTTTGAATCACATGGATATCTCTAAAATAAATAAAAAGGTAGTTTTATGGCGTTCATTACAAGGTAACACAATGTGTAAAAATTGGTGTTAGACAGTTAAAACTCGGTTAAATACTCTTGGTGTTTCCGACTATATAGACGGTACGAATATAAATAGATGTAGTATAGTACGCGATATCACTGATCGGCTGACGACGGGGATGTTAGTGTTCGTGGTAACGGGGGAAACAAATGTAGGCGATATAAACTACTTAAGCAAATGTGTGTGTGTGGGGTGGGTGGGGGGGTCGAAACATACTGTAAACTGTATTTTTTTCTGTTCTCAAATGAGAACATGTTACGATTGTGTGCCACAACCCTTCATTTCATTCTGAATAGAAGATCTTCATTGTTGTAAAAATGATTGTTTCTACGATAGTATCATGTTTGAAGATATGTGTTTATTATGTGTAAATAATACACATACCGTTTACTTCCCTCATAAGCTCGGTTGTATATCTACTGCTAATCAGTTCAAATCTGATTTGAGATAATATTGATTACTTAAGCCTTTTCGTAGTAAGCTGCCTTTGTATATCGACACTCATTTGTGGTTTATTTCAATATGTTTTAACACACTTTTAGATAGGTGAATAAAACATATAATTATTTATTTGCACTGTCACGGCTAGCGG
This sequence comes from Conchocele bisecta, assembly GCA_029237695.1. Lineage (NCBI taxonomy): Eukaryota > Metazoa > Mollusca > Bivalvia > Lucinida > Thyasiridae > Conchocele > Conchocele bisecta. The sequence goes on from CM055274.1 coordinate 96,813,025, forward strand.
TAGCTATACAATGAGGGACGCCAAATAAGCCAACAGTGGTTGTCGTTGCATCTGATTGTTTTAACCAGTATAAGCGCAGTGGCAAGGGCAACTTCAATGGCTTATTGTTTTGTTGCTGACTTGCGCGGAGTCCTTTTTAGGTGAAAAATCGGGAATTATTTTTCATTTTATTCGAGTATGGGGCCGATTCATATGTCCGCAAGAGTCCCGTGTCACAAACCTGTTGTAGCATGGAATTGCGGTTAATACCGATCGTGTCAATGTGTTGATCGGGGCGCAGCAGTTTTGTGACACTATGGGATGACTGCCTTTATCATATACCATGAGTATATATGCATGTGCATGTTTAAACATGGATATGTGTATATATAGTCCGGAGTGTATATACATGTAACTCCATACTATGCAACAATTTCATGTTGTGTTTTCCATGTACATGTTGAATCGTATTACTGTTTGCAAAACGTTTTAATGATCCGTCTCTTGTAATTATTTTAGAATGGCAATTGTACGTGTGCCTTGTTGTAGTATTGTTCTGTGTTTTATAATGTACAGTTGATCAAAGGTGTTTGAACTGATGGTCAATTAGTTGGTGTCATAAGTGTATTTTGGTGAATTTTTGGGTCTATTTGGGTGTATTTCGTTGGTTTTTGGGTAAGTTACATAGTTTTGTGCAACTACTAATGTTCAATCATTACACGCGACAGAAATCGTCAAGTATCTATCTACACATTCACCGTACCGAACTTTTGGACCCATTTTAAACTGTCAACATACCCAAGAAATGGAAGCTTTTTTCAATATTTGGCAAATATAATTTCCAACATGCGCTGCTTTCAGACCGATTATATCATCAATTTTCAACCACAAACTTCAAATTCTATCGGTCCAGGAGACATATAGCAATCTACTGATGCCGATACGTGAACTGCAGTTATCTGTAAGGATGTATAACCAAATTGCCCTGATTTGACAGCTCGACCATCTATCAGAGAATATTTGACTTTTTTTCAGACGATATATAAATGTTTGACTTGCATTGGCTGTTCAGGTCCATTACATTAATCTAAACAAACAATTTGGTACCGGTTTTATTGTTATCTGTAAAAAAATAATGGTTTTATTGGGAAAAAAAACATACGCGGGTAGAAGCTCCATTTCTCACCTTGTAAATTCGTACGTATACGTGTAACTCGCGGGAGGTGACGTAAATTTTATGTTGGTAACAATGCAACAAAAACAATACCGAAATAACCCATAAAACACGGAAATATTAACCGTTCTTCAAGAACCTGTGATGTGTGCAGATTCAGAATCGCTCTTTCTAACCGACAATGTTGTTTTACCCAGAAAGCAACAGCACAGCCAGGAGGAAATAAACAACGTCTAACACTTGTTACAGCTATTTGCTGCGGCAGCACACTGGAATATGCTAGGCATCACTTGTTTGAGAGAAAATATAATAGAACAATTAAAGCTACACATTGTCAATGTAAAAGTACATGTGTCAAAAGATGGGCCGTCTTATTTATTCAGTTGAAGCCAACGCCACTAAAACTGATGCCACAGAAAGTAGGTTGTCACAAATACGTAATTCTAACAGAGTTTTGGAGTACCATCGTTGAGTCAAACATTGTATATGTTGATTATCTGGGTCATCAAAATATTGACACAGTCAGTGATACATACTCGGATCGTCGGAACGTCCATAAACTATCACATAGTTTAAGAGATAAACGTCTCGTAGGTCCAGTTGCCACCATGCGTTATTATCGGTGGGTTCGGTGGAGCTACAGCAGCCACAGGTGTCGGGTGTGTATTTCTGCACCCCGTCTATCGCCAGGTCAGCTGTCCAGTTCGCCCACGTGACCTTGGACATCGTGGCTGTCACGTCACGCCGGATTTCGGAAAGAATGTTTAGATCTAGAAATGTGAAATGTACAATTAATGTTACTTTAACTGCACTTAATTTTCATTTTATTTGTGATCACGTAAACTTTATGTTTTCTACAGTTTTTTTCTTAAAAGTTTTATCAATGTTTCGCAAAACCAAATTGCCAAGATTGTAATAGAATACCACCAGGAATCGTGTTACGAACTAACAATCCAGGTTCGGTAATGAGCCAAGGAGCAATAGGGTTTAAGGTCAAACAAATTGATAACAAGCTGAAAATGTCAGGATATGTTCAGAATCATGTCTACATTATCAGAAAAAAAGTCCCCGTAAATCAACCTTGTGCCAACTTGGCAATTCAAGATGACGTCCAAGATGGCCGCCATTTTTGTTTTTTGCTTATATCGTCGTATTCAGCTATGATAAATATACATAAAAACCATCAGAATATACATAGGTATATAAATATACCAAAATGCAGTATATATAGATACTATTCATAATCACCATTCAAAATGGCCGCCAAAATATATCCCAAATGGCACCAGAGTGTCTAGCATTAAAATGTTGACGGTCAAAATTATTTTTTGACACGCCAAAATGGCTTTCAAGATGTTGAGTATGATTTTTCAATGTATACTAGAAACGGATTAGTTGTCATATGCTAAATAGGATAAATCTAAATCTAATATGGCTTCAAAACCTTTCCGTGACAACGCAATATTAACTAGCCACGCCCTCGTTGTATTGAAATATGTATAAAATTTTCAGAGGAAAGTCGCGTGCCATGTCGAAAGTCAGTCAGAATGAACTACATGCATTTGGATTGATACAAGAGAATATAGAAATTAAATGTCTAAAACCAGAATGGTGTTTTAAATCCTAAAAATCATGTGAAAAGTTCGTGAATTTGCGTAGAGACGTGATCTTTTGAACATATGCCGTCACGGATAACGTCTAACATTGATGTTTTGGTTGTTGCGCTTAACGACGTCGCGTAAGACGTCCCGCCTAACATAGTTTTTGACCATGTCATTTATTAAATTCAGTCACCTGACTCATTAATATTAATGAGGTCTCATGAATATTGATAAGATGGCCCGTTGGAGAATTTGATTTTCTTTCAGCAATTTCTCTCAAATTCAGGTTAGTTAGATAATAATTAAACATTTAATTAAGAATTTAATTCTTAAGTCTAGAGATAAAAAGTGTGCATCAGAAATCCGGAGAGTTATTGAATGTTACAACACTAGTTCCAGATTCGCTAAGCCGTTTTCTACACTGTCTTTTAGATCAGAAAGGTAAAAGTTCTCCTACAATAAATAGGAGAACTACCGCTATAGCTCATGCCATACTTTCTTCATGTCGTCCAAGGTCATTCATGTCACAACTGTTGCTTGCAATTGCTGTGTATATACATATAAAATATGGTTCCCGTGAACTGGT
>CM055274.1:96821864-96863193 GCA_029237695.1 Conchocele bisecta
GAAAACAGTTCGATACACAGATGGTGGCTGAAAATGCGCAATTATATTAATGTTTTGATTATTCACGACCATGCTGTTTAAATCACACCATTGATGAAGCATGTTAAGCATACATTGTAGATCCGCTTCGTTTGCTGCAATCAACACTATGTCATATGCGTACAGTAAAATGTATAATATCCGAGGTATTTCGAGTTGCGTAAAGCATATATTCTTAGGCGTTTTTGGATACGACCAAGTATGCCAAAATTCGTAGAGTTGATTTGTTCAGAAAATAAAACAATCATCAGAAAGCTTGCAAAGTACATTCATAAGGCATTTGCCTTAAGAAACCACATTTTATATCAAACGGTTTAACTAAAATAGGCAAATGTTATTATAATGCAAAGCTATGTATCTTCTCCACGTGTTAGAATTATTTTGATGTTTTCTTCAACACCCCCCATTTTTCTGTGTTTTTTTTATTTTTTTATATTTTTTTTTATTGATTTGTTAATCTTAGACCAACATATTCCTAATGACTTGGTATATAAAAATGAATGTGTATCGATATGTAAATGTATCTTCTATGCCATTAGTCATGTATCTGTTTGTATTTCATGTCTGTATATGTTGTACATGCTCATGGGCCAGTTGGCTATTGCAAAATAAACTTACATAATACCTCGTCATCAAATTGGACACCTTTTCACAAAGCCATAATATGTAGGGCGAAAGTATTGATGAATATGTTAAATAATAGAGGTGACAGAGAACAGTCCTGACATAATCCACAGTGTACATCAAACCACTCAGAACATAGACCGTTAAGTCGGACACATGACGATACACCAGCATATCATGATTTAACAGCATCTAACATTGTATAGTTACTACCAATAGTAGCAAGCATTGCCCATAGTGTGCTTCTGTCAATCAAGTCATATACTTTCTTAAAATCAATGAATGCACACAATATAGACAGTTTCTTCTTTTTCCTAGTATCTATGATATTTTGTAAATGACGACAAATGGTCAGTAGTACTACGATATTTTCTTAATCCATTCTGTTCATACTCGATTTTATCATTATTTTCGTTCCACTTTTGCAGCCTGCTGTTCAGAATAAAACAATGCATACATTTGTACAACTTGTTAATGAACTGCCACAAAATGACAGCGGATCCTCCCTCGGGTCCGCCGTGCTGGACTTTGGAATTGGGTTAATGATACGTTTACCTTATTCCGTGAGAATTTTACTCTGGGTAAAACAAACATTGAAGAAAATATCGCCTAATCCACATGCCTTTCCCCACTTGGAATTTGCTATAGCGTCACAAACTTGAATATATATGCTATCGGTGAAGAGAGGTTCAGATACACTAGGTATTGCCTGATAACAACTATGTATACAATGTAAGGTCAAACCTAGTACGCCCATTCGGGCTAGTCAAGGAGCTAAACTGCGAAAACGAAATTGGCATCGCTACGCGCTCTCGTCCGTTTGACATTCGAGCCAATCAGCTATATTCGATATGTGTTTATGTGTATATGTGTTTATTCGCTTTTACGGCTTCCAATCAAAGTCAATACAACAGTATATGTTGTATATACTTTGTAGTAAATAAATGATGAAAGAAATGAAGTCTCGGAAATATACCAGTCCTGTCAATGTATGCCCAACAAAACATTATTTTTGTCCAGTTCAGTAGGCATTCTATAAAATCATAAGATAATACAGTGGAACATCTCTAAGCAGGACACCAACAAGTACAAATGACGTAATCCAAACGCACTGTGATATATTAGTTAGTACATTGCATTATTCTGCTACACATGTATATGACTGGCAGCCTGTTGATAAAAGCTACCTTACTGTATTCGCAACCACTGAATATTACAACATATTAACCGTTTCATTGATATACATGTCCGATCATAATATACATGTACACTGATAGCCATTCAGTCAGTGAATTATAGTGATTTTACTGCAGCCTATGATAATATTGCAGAGTGGTCGGGAATCCCATTCATTAGTTGCAATTGTCATAACTTAAATGTTCTTTTTGTCAACCAGCTGCCAAGTGGCCATTACTTTACTCGTGTAGGATAAACGTTATAAAGTCGCGTATGGGGCTTATACATGCGTTTTGAGACCTGTGTAGATCAAAATCAGCCTGTGCATCCGTACAGTCTGATCAATATTTGCAATGATCTGCATTACATCAACGAAACACCCATCATGCTGCTATCAAGCATTATGTATATTTTAATGCTATATGGGTGTGCTATTTGATCAAGAGCTACACTAGTCACAAATGCCATAAGCCCAATTTCTCCAGTCACAGCCAAATATTTATTATGGTAATTATAAAACTGACAGCATCTATGTTGAAATATGTGTTAATTCAAAATGAAAACTATATATATATATAAATAAATATTATTATTTAAATAATTTATAGGTTCCGTGAAATACGAATATTGTTTTTTGTTCATTAACACAACATCGATCAGTTTACTGAATTCCAATTTGAGTACAATGGTGTGGCCCACGGGGGCATATAAAGTCATTAATTACCCAACTACAGTGTACATTTTCTTTTTTTACTACATGCTGATTCGTTGCACATATTTAATCCGATGAGCCTGGGTTCGCACCTACTTACTAAAACCACCTACAGCGTCGGGAACAATAACTCATTAGGTAAGTTCCGGGTAGTACCGGCCTTTTCCAGGAAGTACCGGCTTTTAGTGGTCGCCTGTGTCACAGGTGAAAGATTCGGACCTAGGACCCAATACTTGGCTCATTTGGAAAACGTTACCCCGCCCATCCATTTCCAGACACTATATCTTACAGCCTTTAAACAGCTGTACAATGATGTATAGTGTATGGAAATGGGTGGGTGGGGTAACGTTTTCCAAATCAGCCAAGTATCGAGTATTAGGTCCGAGTCTTCCAATTGTGGCCAGTGTGTGAATGGATTTATTCTCATAAGGTGGCAGTCCTCGGGCGAGTTGGTTAGTTTCGAATTTTTCCTATGGGCCTTCTATTAAATATATAAAAAGGACATGTCTGTGGCTTATGAAATTGTTCTACCATTAATTAGCCAACATCATATGATGATTTCCACTGCATAAAACATTTTTCTGCACAAATATGTGATTTTGCTTGCATCTGTGTCATGATCGCATGATTTCAGTTGCAGAAGAGTGCGAAACAATGTTTTGTCCGAAATATTGGCAGCCATTTTATCTGTCTGAAAGGCAGGTCTGCTGCTCGAAAACAAAACGGTCGGTACCAGTACAGACTGTGATCAGTGTGACAAGGTGTGATTGCAGAATTGGTACAATTAGCAAGTATTAGTGCAAACTCCAATGGGATATTTGAAGTCCATGTTGTGAAATGTGTGGCCGCGGCCAAATATATGCAGATTTGGGCACATTTTGTGTAAACACAGCAGAGTGCAGACAGCCTGTGCATTATGTCTGAATTGGCCTTTGTTGTTAATATAGCTCTTGTACCTAGCAGGTAGAACGTGCATGCAGCAAACAGATTATGTGAATATGTGAAGTGAAAATAATCACAAATAAGTTTCAGCTTCGGTCGCAGGCCCGAAAACTCCATAACTTGCCTAAAATGTGTGGGGACTGCCACCTAACTTTGTCAAAGCTGGAAATCGTTGTTGATCAGGGTGCATACTTCTAACGAACTATATGTACATGTATTGCCGACAACGGTCTAAGCAACATCCAGCTCTAAGAAGTGGAGCATTCAATACCCCAGAGACGTAATAATACCCCCGTATAATATCCTTACAGCAATTCAAAATGGTCAGCTGGTCAGTCATATTGTAAATGATGGACTCACAATCCATTGGTTGAAAATTGACCTGACAGAGCTTACACCGATCAGTCTTATTACGAACTACACTGTTTGTTAACCAGACACTTAATAACATTTCCTGCCGTCCGTAAAAACCTATATGTCTGAACTGAGAACAATGCATAGGTGTCATATTACGTCACGAATGTACGGCTGTGTAAACTATATTTTGATGGGATCACTGTCTTCACAATAATTTGAACCATTTGAAACCATTCTCTGTCTTATTTAAAATGTCATGGTGCAAAAACACATCACAAACCATTTTATTGTTGTAAGGAATTAAGATCATATTAATATCGATCAATATCATGTTTCAACCGTGCCAACCCCACATACAACCCAACCCACCCCACACATGTACACCCGTACTCCTACCAAAAATCTACATACTCTTCTTTTCAATTAGCCACCACACATTATTCTCATCAGATATCTAAAACAATCACATGTTATCGTATTGAACATATCTCCACATAAAAATACTAGCAATACATAAACTATTCATTTCGGGAACACTGTTCAAAGCATATGGCTTATTTGTTCACAAAGTTATCACAAAAGAAATGTTCCTCACCTTTACCCTTTAATTAACTCAATGTCCCGTACTTTACATGTATATATCAACCTAGAAAGTGATACACCTGCATACATGTACAAGGTATATAGTAAATACATGGTTAGTGCCTTAGAATATAAAATATATTCGGTTGAGCCTGGTACGGTAATCCTGAAATGATTGCGAAAAAAATCGATTTGAAGTGGGACAGTTTTGACAAGGTGGAGGAGCTCGAGAAGCTGGTCGAAAAAAAACTTTTTTAGAAATTCACTCCGACACCCGGCTAGAAAGCTTGGAAATGGTATAACTAAGAAAACAAGAGTTAGTTTGTGAAAATCGGTTTGTGAAACTTTTTCCGTTGCTATTTTGAACCCACTGGTCACATGACGAGAGGTCAAAATTGAGAAAATAAAGCTAGTACGGCTGGTACCCGGTTACATTGTAATTATATGCAAACTGAGCACCAAAACAAAAGTGCAAGTTTATTATGCTACTTTGATGTATATACGGTTAGTAGCGAATATAGATGATGTTTATTCGGCCCCCTTTATTAGGTTACTTCAGACGTTGGTTGCGGTATAAAATACTATATTATCGCTACTTGATTATCATATACATGTTGTAAACCGCCAGCTCCAATGAATGGAAACTGTGCGTCCTCGGTTGTCAGATCATTTCGTTTGTGAAACACAGTCACTGTTTATGTACGTATGTCATGTATTTATGCTTGCACAAGTTTGTGTATATGAGTGGATATTATGTATTTGTTCGTATGCTGGATATATGCCACTCGTTCCGCCGCGCTACATTTGTATATCCACGTACAAATCAAATGATCTATAAATAGCTCGTTTCCACGCCGCGTAGTAACGTATTATTATGGCTGTGCTTGGGGAAATGGGGCTCATGGGTCTTTCGACTAGTGCTGAACCAGATCATCCTGTGCACCCGCACAGTCTGGTCACTATATGATATATTCGCCATTACAGCAATGAAACACCCGCACTGCTTCGAGCAAGCAATATAAATCGTGAACAGGCTACTGGAGTATGGTATTGATCAAGAGCTGCACTGGTCACAACACCCATAAACCCCATTTATCCAGTCACAGCCACATATTAAGACATCGCCATTGCATACGTCATGTAGAGAGGAAACTATGTTTCTTAATTTCGTATTTACGCGACGTAGAAACGAAACGTTTATTGTTTGTCCCAAACAAAATACTTTTTTAGTGCTTTCTTCTTGATATTTTACCCATCCCTTCCTCTAATGTTTCTCTAGCATGCCCTTCAACAGCCATCACACTCAGACAACCTCTAACCCCAAGGTCAATGTAACAATTTACCTTAACAGTGGGGAAAATTCCTTTTACTTTGTGTTTCCTTTCACACAGCTTCTTGATATTCGTTAAACAAAAACACCACTAGGCGCGCTTTGTTGTCTTCTGACAAACTCTTGTTACCAAATCTATTTATACGCCTTTCCCAAAGATGATGCGCCAGAGACGATGCATGTATCGAGAATGATGAAATAATAAACAAGTTGTTGCGGCTTAACGGGAGTAAACTTTCATTTTTCCTTCTCAGTATATATTATTTTCGGTAACATTTGGGAATACTATTTCTATTTTGCATATTAACACACTGAAATTACCCTGCGGGTTTTGGAACCGGTACGACGGTTCTTATGGCCATTACATCAACCACTTACATGTAGCCACCGCAGCTCACACAATCGAGGTAGCCAGACATGATAAACTGGCATCAACACGTAGTTCCGCAAAACGCGGCATGTTTATACTATCCTGTAAGAACTTGCATTCGAGTGTCGCATAAATCGTGCCAACACGTACGTACGGGGCGCCATGCAGGACAGGTTAATTATGTGTACAAAATTGAGTTTTGTAACACTAAAAATCACAAAATTCAATTCTGTGTCACAAAATTCAATTCTGTCAATTCTGTGTCACAAAATTCAATTTTGTAAGACAGAATTGAGTTTTGTGAAGAAAATTTTCAGTTTTGTGGGACAGAATTCATTTTTGTCCACAAAAATTAGTTTGCGTAGGATAGTCTATGTCATCTCTACGTTGATTGGTTGAGATCGGTCTTAGTCCATTTTACTAGATGGTGGAGTACACTTGCAGGTTTTAAATATTTCAATGCGAAAATATAACCCAATATATCAATATTATACTTCTTTTATGGACAGTTATTTTGGTTATATTATGATTACAAATGAGTGGTCACATATAAGCATATATACTTTGAAGGAGAAATAAGAAAAATATTCAGAATTTTCCCTCAATTATGTAAACAGGGTCAAACATAAAGTAGCCGGGACATAGCTAGACCTGAGAGCATGCCCATATATAGAGAATACCAGGCTAGTGTATTTGGATATCAAGTTTATCAGGCAAGGCTAGGAAACGCGTAGGAATTCCGAGGCTTGCCGAGGAATTCCTACCGTTTCCGAGCCGAGCCTGATAAACTTGATATTAAAATACACTAGCCTGGTATCATTTATTTATCAGGTAACGTTTTATGCTCGAAAATGACATTATATGACGTCGTATTCTAAACAGTAGATCTAACCTTGTGAAACAAATGGTATTGGATCTGTGTCTACTAGTTGCGAAGTTACGTGTTCGCAACTATGTGTCTACATGCATTATTTACAGTATACACCATCTTAGTATCCATGGTATCTACACAAATACTACAAATGGTTTCCTCAAATGGCCCAATACACACATTCTGTTTATAAACACAGACAGCAGTCAGAACACAGGCCACAGAGCGTGTATTATTGATTTAACTGGGCAGATGTACCTTGCGATACACAATACATGACGTCAGTACTCGCGGGAGATCTACATGTACATGAATTATGTGTACAATTATAACGCAAATGAGTTTAAATACGAATGAGTTTGTCAACGTTTGACTGTTTGGAGATAGTTGAAGCAAAATGGCAGAATGAGAAATGAATCATCGGCAGAATGAGAAATGAATCATCGACATTGAATGTGTAGATCGACGACCGTGACCCATTTCTCCAGTGCAGTTTCTGACCAATGGTAGTCCTTCTTACATGCGTGTGCAGAATTGACAGAATTGAATTTTGTGACACAGAATTGAATTCTGTGGCACAGAATTGAATTTTGTGACACAGAATTGAATTTTGTGGCACAGAATTGAATTTTGTGACACAGAATTGAATTTTGTGGCACAAAAGTGAATTTTGTGCCACAGAATTGAATTTTGTCACACAGAATTGAATTCTGTGGCACAGAATTGAATTCTGTGGCACAAAGTGAATTTTGTGACACAGAATTGAATTTTGTGGCACAAAAATGAATTGTGTTGACAAAATTGAGCCATGTCCCACTTGGCGCCCCGTAGTACGTAGCAGGGTTCCCGAATTGCGCGATGGCTTATCCGCGCGAGTAATTAACACAGGTCAATATGACTTAACCTGCACCTGCGATCAGAGAACATTCAAAAGTGTTATTCAGCGGCATTATGTTTATAACATAGCAACCAGCGCATTCCTTTATCGGACCAGCGTAATATCCCTCTTTTCAGCCGGCTACCCATTTATTGAATTGAGCCATTTTCAGCAAGAAGACTATTTTTCTAAATAATTTTACTGTGCTGTATCAGAATATTTTATGATTTCAATCTACATTTGGAATTTGTTCGCACTTTTATGACCACCATAAACATCCATCTATTTCAAAGGAAATGGCATATACATGCACGGTGTTCCGTTAATGCCATCGTAATATCACTATCGTACTATCGTTATTGTGGTTATCGCCTTCTGGTTAGATCTGCGCATGTGTATTGTTGTTAGCAAAAAGTGCGTTTGTCTTTTAATCAATATCTGTTGGATGCTTTCGCGCTGCATCATATTGAATCGTATAGTATTTCATTTATTAAAGTTGCAATATGCTACCTGGATGGTGTAAGAGCTAATGGTGTAAAACTAGTTTGTGTCGTGTTTATTAATGGCTATTGTTTTTCATCGGGTCTGTTCGTATTAACTCAAACGCTTCCAGCAAAAACAATTATTAAACATATACTCGTTTAAAGATAGTAAGCTGCAAACGCAATTTTCGCTGACAACAATGCGCATACAATGTCCATAAGGAACGTGTACTACGATGACGATAGTACGATGCTACACGTACGATGATGATTGATACTATTATAATACTACAATATACCACAATGACGATTGTGATAACACAATGACGATAATACGATTGTAGGAACACGATATTTTGATACGACGATGTAAATGTATCTAAACTATTGATGGGGTTCATCCTTACCGGAATCCCGATATCCCTGGCTTTGCCCTCAGATACATGTTTGGCTTTCTCGTTACTTGAGAGTTGAATCCGGTTATACCCATTACAAAGTAGTCAGATCAGTATTAATCATATCACTTTTAGATAGTGTAGCTAAATGACTGTTGTGGTGAGGACCCGGTACCAGATCAACATACATGTATGATAATTTCATGGCTAAATATGCATTTTTACCAAACTTATTCGATTCTGATTTTGGGATTCCTCCACCCACACCCCCATCCCCCATCCATACAGGTGAAATAGTTGATTCGACCCAGTTTACTGGCCTAAAATGACCTTAGCTGTTGGCAGGCCATTATCCACCATTAAATAAAGTAAATACACACATACTTTCTAGTTGTGCCTTGCTATTTCATGATGCATGCATTATATAATAATTAAGTAGATATATATGTAACGTTACATAAAACAGCACTAGTAATGTAAATACATGGCTTTTAAATGTTGTCATTTCATGCATTATGATATTGAATACTGAAAACAACAATCGGCCAGATAGCCAGAAATTGAAAGCACAAAACTCCTGCCACCTCTCATAGAGTTTGGGCATATACAAGCACTGTAAAGTTGTAATTTTCAGGTGTTTTTTGTGGTAATTTTTATTTTCGCTCATTACGCGTGCACACATATTCGTGAACATAACTAGAAAGTATGTTTCTAAATCATGGATATTCCCCGGTGGCATACTGGACTCTAACTGGAAAGACTCTTACACACTTTTCGACGTAACTGTACACGGGCGGACAGACGGACCCTCAAGAGCAACGCAATATGCCCCCTTGCTATCCCATATGGGGCATAATATCCAGGGAAATAGTACCCGTAAATATGTAGCCATATCATGATGCATGTGATTTTGTTGATCAAGGTTGCTCCGTCAATAATTAGTTTTCAGTAAATAAAAGCTTGAACTAATGTTTTGAACGGACACACAGACACAGGCATTGGAGCACACACTAGCGCACATATAGCTGTCATTGTGATCACCAGGAGAGCTTTCTAGAAATACAACAAAATAATCTGCAATGTTTTCATGCAATCGGATACTCTCGGTGCTTTACACTGGTTCCCGGCAGTATTGCTATGCTCTATTGTACGATACTATGATGACGATAGTACCATAATACGATCACAATAGTTCGAAGCTACGATGACATAGTATTATACACGACGACAATATTATGATGCTACGAATACCATGGTATGATACTACGATACGACGATGACGATACTACGATATAATATCGTAGTATCGTCATCGTGCTATCGTGATATCGCGTCATCGTCATCGTAGAGTCGACTTACCGTAGTATCGACCCGATAGCGATATTACGATGGCCTAAACGGAACACCATGTATTCATACTAATGCTAAAACTGCCATATAACGGATTACCATAGGTGTGTCAGATAGTAATCACCATTTTCCTACACTTAAATCCATGTATTCTGATAATGTTCGCTAAATATTCGGGCAGTGTTGTTTATTCCATGAATAATGATTCCCTAAGATATTTGTCGAGTATTTTCAGCCGCGGCCTTTGGTATTAGTTGAGACGCAGTATTGTGAACGTTCAGCAACAAATTGTAGTAGCACCAGAGAAAGCATGTTTGAAAGATGAATTGCTGAAATATTACTATATTTACGTAAATGCAAAGTCAATGCACAGAACCTGTGAACTGCATATGAAAATATGAGTATCATGAGAGAAATGCATGTGAACTATGAAGAAGTTCAGTGGAAGGAACCATATTTGATAAGAAACATACAGTATTACCCCAATTATGATATTGTAATATATGTGTCATGCGTAGTACTAAGTGTATGCTTGCATATTGGTTTCCGTTTAACGTGCCGGTGTATATGTTACTCGCAACACATTACAATATGCGTTTTATCAATCCGACACCCATTCGATGCCAGACAAAATCATACTTCGTCCGCCGGCTGATGAAAATGTCATTACGGCACGTGTGATCAAAGTAGGCTATTATCATTCTCTGTACTTTTACTCACAAACTACTCAACATAGTTATTTCCATAACCCATGTCAATAAATGTTGTTCTGAGAAATATACTGACAGATTGTGCTTGCGTGAGGTCATGATCAGACTGTGTGAATGTGCAGGCTGATACAGATAAGATCAAGTTTTTGATAGTCATACCTTATTTCACCATTACCTTATTTCACACATCATCCATTTGACCCTGTTGTATCATTATCCGTTCATAACGGTCGTAATACATGTGTATGAAATTGAATTAACATTGGTACTTGACCGCCACATGGGGTTATATACACGCACCATATTATCATTCGCCACGCATTACATGTACACCGACACTGTACTGCATAGGTACCAGGTGGTACATATCCCGGTTCAGGCGCATTGGGTTTGTCGGGTAATTTAATATGCAGGATGTTCCCACCATACTGATTCAGTTCTTACCAAATAAAAGTAGTGAAAGCCAGTATAGTCTATATCCACAGGCAGTAATGTGCATAAATCAATACAATTTACTAGTTAAACGCTGACCATGTTTTGACCAAGTGTGATACAGATCATGATACATCTGGCACGATCTGCTCAATGTATATACAGTTTGCTATTGTACTTGAGAAACTATCTGTCTTAGCTAAGAAAATGTGAACAGATGAACACATTTATTTTTATCATTTTTCAAATTCGTTTATTCACGCAGGTCATAACATGAGGAACATAATTATCTATACACAATGACTATGCATGGAAACAAATAATATGCTAAATACACGTAAATATAATTATATCGACATGTTCAAATATGTTACTCCAGTTTGGTCAATTTTTAGACATGTATAAGTATATTATTAAACTAGAGAAAGTGAGCAGGGGCTCACGTATACCCCCGGCCGCCGCCTTGACCGACAAATAAAAACGTTAACGCAAATATTTATAAAACAAATTTAAAGCAGGTTTCTAAGTACATGGAATTTGATCTTGACCTTGGGTGTGGTATGGAATGAAAATATGGATGATGATAAGGAAGTATATAAAGTTTGAAGTCAATCGGACTTACCGTTGCAGAGTTAATGGGTCCCCGAAAACTTTAAGGCATATTACCGACGCCACTTTCTAAGTAATTTGACCTTGACGTTGGGCATGAAGGCCGCATGAGTGCGGTATGGAATGAAAATATGGATGATGATAAGGAAGTATATGGAGTTTGGGGTCAATCTGACTTACCGTTATAGAGATAATGGGTACCCAAAAACGCTAACGTGGACGGACGGACGGACGGATGGACGGACGAGTAAACGGACAAACGAACGGACGGAAGGACGGACGGAATAACGAAAACTACATACCACTCGACATACTCAGTATACCGGGGGTATAATGAGGTAAATACATGTACATTTTATGTGAAGGTATAGCGTCAAACATTTAGTAAACCTCTATAAACCGGACATCATGTGATGGCCCCAGGATTTCGTGCTGCCTTCTTTTTTTCACACCAATTTATGATTGTTTTTTTAAATCAGCTGTGTCGACGTGTTTGGAGAACTGGTTGTAACATAATACACTGACATGTCCCTGAAACGTCACTGAAATTTGTGTCGTATTGAAAAGTGGGTGACTACATAGAGCAGCTTGAGCTGCATCAACGGTTTGAGCCTCAAACATTGATTTCATGTGTAACTAAGCTTTAGCCCAAGGTGTAAACTATCGGTTGCAAAAAGAATTTCTGAAGTTTTAGAATGAACAGTCCAACATTATTGTGTTCGCATCATCACACCGATGTGGGGCCGGTTAGCTTAGAGGTAGAGCGATGGACTCGGAGCGAGTGATACCGGGTTCGATCCTCAGCCAAAGTTTTAGCTAAAGGACTGAAATATCGACTACAGCAAAAACAATTGAAATCGAATGATAAATAACGAAGCTGACGTCACATCCGTTTGCTCTATTTTGAAAACTTGAAAAAATACGTTCATCTTTGACATCGAATAGAGCCGTAAGTAGTCAAGATATAGCTCTAAAAAATATCAACTTTCATGTGGCTGACACTCCCCTATCACCCTGGCAAGAAATTATGTTGCTGACAGGACTGTACACATTGGAAAACGTTTGTAAAGACCACCCGTTATCAGCCGAGATTCGGCAAAATCGTTGAAAAGTATGTACATTTTTCAACTTCAAATGCATATAGCTCTTTTATTTGAGCAGATAGCCGAAAAGTGTCTGCAAATCTGAGATAGAGAATTTTGTCAGCTTTCCAATGCAAAAAGAATTTTTGAAATCGGTTGGAAAATTATAGAAAGTATGACGTCACTTCCGGTTTCGTGGAAAGTGGCATTAAGAGATATCTGAAAATCTCTGAGTCTCTGCTCACACTTGATCCGAATCGGCATGCAAAATTTGAAGTCGATCCGACCAACGGTTTGGGCTGTAGACCGAACGGCTGAATAAAAAAAAAAAGAAGAAAACCAACGAATACAATAGGTTTTCGGCGCAACTGAAAGCAGCCTCAAACCTAATGACCTTTTAATCAGCCGGCGGCCGAATTATGATTTTGCCTGGCATCTAACAAGTGTATAATGTGAATCGGATTGATATAACGCATATTGTAATGTATTGCGAGTAGCATATCCATATTTCGGCACGTTAAGCGAAAACAAATATACAAGCATACACGTACGCATGACACACATATTACAATATCAGAATCGGGGTATGTTTGTTGTCAAATATGTTTCCTTCCAGTGAACCTCTTCATATTTCACATGCATTTCTTTCTTGATACTCGTATTGTCACATACAGTTCACAATTATGTGCATTGACTTCGCATTTACGTAAATATAGTAATATTTCAGCAAATCATCTTTCAAACAGCCCTTTCTCTGGTGGACCTATAGTTTGTTGCTGAAAATTCACAACAATGCGTCTCTACTAATACCAAAGGCCGCGGCTGAAAATACTCGACAAATATATTGAGGAATCATTATTCATGGAATAAACAACACTGCCCGGAATATTTAGCGAACATTATCAGAATATATGGGTTTAAATGTAGGAAACTAAAATGGTGATTACTATCTGACTCTCCTATGGTAATCCGATATATGGCAGTTTTAACATTAGTATGAATACATGGTGTTCCGTTTAGGCCATCGTAATATCGCTATCGGGTCGATACTACTATAACTCGACACTATGATGACGATGACGCGATATCATGATAGCACGATGACGATACTACGATATATAGGACAATGATGGTGATTACTATCCGACATTCTTATTGTAAACCGTTATATGGCAGTTTAATACTATGAATGTACGGTGTTCCGTTTAGGCCATCTTAATATCGATATCGGGTCGATACAACGATAACACGATAACGATGATGCGATATCACGATAGCACGATGACGTTATTACGATATTATATCGCTATCGTAGGAGCGTACTATTGTCATAATTAGATCGTACTATGTCATCGTAGCATCCCTGATTGTACATGTACATGTTGATCAGGAACTACGTACAGTAGCGCTTTTCTGCTCCTTCCCTATTTGTATATACTAATATCGTATACATATCGTAATCGTATAGTATTGGTATATTTAATGAGCATATCGTATGATCATATAATATTGGTATGTTTGTACCGTATCATCGTATAGTACAAACGTACTATACGAATATTATACAAACATACGATATCCGTTCGTATATGCGATATATCCGTACGGATATGGTATGAATATACCATAATCTGGTATGTTTGTACGATACAAACGTACCAGAATTATACCCATGTATACAAATCGTATAAACGTACGATTTGAATGGTATATCTATACGATATTGGTTGGTATGTACGGTACAAACATACCGTACGTTTATATTGTATGCATATCGTATAGAAAACATATCGTATTGGTATAGTATACGTATAGTATTGGTATAGTACGTATAGTTGACCTGCAGAAAAGCGCTACTGTACACTGCTTGCAAATGTACCTACCATACAACATCCGATCATACATAAGACAAGATATTTTTATTTAATCGTAATTTAATCTTTGCCATTCAGTACATCCAGTAAACGGATCAAGTTAGTTTTCTACGAATTCTAATCTCCTTGCCGATCATCCCCCCATTTTCAAATATCACTCGCAGGCTGGTGCACATCGACCTGTGTTAATTACTCACGCGCATTTCCATCGCGCAATTCTGGCACTCTGTATGTGTTGGCACGATTTATGCCCAATATTATGCAAATTATTACTGGATAGTGTAAACATGCCGTATGTTGCGGAAATAATGCTGATGCCAGTATAGCAAATTTGGCTACTGTTATAGTGTACCAATTGATGGACTGAATGGCAAACAGTATAAACCATGACTGAACCATGCAGATGCATTGTCCAATCTGGGACTAGACTGGTTGCACCATTCTTTGGAGGTCATGAACTCTGAGTAACTCCAGTGTGCAGACCAGACATGACCCGGTGAAATAGCTTGGGTCACACACAATGAATGCACGATCGCTCTTGCAATGCTTAATTGTTGTCTGCAAGTTATTGTGCAATTTAATAAATCATGTAATAACTCTGTTGAGACTGTACATTGATGACTACTGTCTGTTTCACGAAAGCTGCCCAAATTTTACGGCCATATAAACAATTAAAAAACAATATTTTTTTTGATAATATTAAATTAAAGCAAAATTTAAGAATGAGCCTTCTTTTTATTTCGTGAAATTTGGTCAAATATTGATTTTATTGCGAAAACAAAATTTCCCCATGTTAAATCCCCATAGACATCTTCACGGAGTGTCTATGGGGATTTAACATGGGGAAATTTTTTTGAATTTTAGAAATACTGGACCGATTTTTAAAATTTAACTTTTGTTTTCTTAGTTAGATCATATCCAAGCTATTTAGTCAGGTTTCGGAGTCAATTTCCAAAATTTTTCGTTTTTTGACTCCTCCCACACTGCCTTACCTCTTTTTTCCCCATGTTAAATTCCCATAGAGAAATCAATTTTTCGTAATAAAACCAATATTTGACAAAATTTCACGAAATAAAAAGAAGGCTCATTCTTAAATTTTCCTTTAATTTAATATTATCAAAATAAATAATGTTTTTGAATTGTCTATATAGCCGTAAAATTTTGGCAGCTTTCGTGAAACAGACAGTAGTATTTAAGCTACACTGAGTCAAAACGTAATACTATAACATGTAGTTGTTTACAGTCATTTGCATGTTACAGATGGTTCCAAATATGATTCAGACGGCATAAGAACCGTCATACCGGTTCTAAAACTCGCCAGAACCAGTAATTTCAGTGTGTTATTATGCAAAATAGAAATATTATTCCGAAATGTTACCGAAAAGCCTATATATATGTAAACTATACTGAGAAGGAAAAAGGAAAATAAAAGTTTAGTCCGAGACCCGTTAAGTCGCAATAACCTTTATTATTTGATGTTTAATCTCGATACACATGTCAGAATGTGTCTAGAGTGCAGTTACCTGCATATTCTCTGGCGCATCATCTTTGGAAAATGCGTATCAATGGATTTGGTAACAAGAGCAGCAGACAACGAAGCGCGCCTGGTGGTGCTTTAGTTTAACGAATATCAAGAAGCTGTGTGAAAAGAAGCAGAAATTAAAATTAATTTGCCCCACTGTCGCGAAAGCGCTAAAATTTCAGTTTCATCATGTTTTATTGGCTACTTGAATGCACCGATTTTTAATAGATTTAGTCATAGAGTACTGCACATGAGAATCGCCTCCATATGGTTATCTGGTGCACTGCATTTATTAGAATCTTCTCATGAGAATTATAATACATGTCGTACCATTGTAATTCAATTTACTAGTGATAATATAATTATCCGCCATCTATGATTGCCGGTGCAGTGTGACGGCGACATAACGATCCGTTGATTGCTTGTGTAAACGTTTTGGGACCATATCCCGGTAGGGTGTCGTCATAGTTTGTATTAGCTGCACAGGATGCACTATATGGCTACACCACGGTCAACAATTTCGCAATTTTATTTACGTTTCGCGCACTAAAATATAGGGAAAACCTGCAGGGAGTTGACGTTCATAATTCGCTATATTGTTATTGAGAAACAATTCTACAATATAACACAAAACTATTACCATAAACTTACCTAAGAAAATGTGTATTAGCAAGATTGTTATGTCATTTTCCATGAAGTAGAAATGGAACAAACGCAAAATTTTAAGGACTACTCCGTCATAACGCTTATGTAATGCAGTGTAATTAAATTCAATTAGAGTTATGAACTCAGAACACGTACACGTGTCTTATAGTGAAACAAACTAAACTTATATTGAACTCTTAAAAGGCCAAAACCAGAGATTATCGTCTGCTTTTTTATTGTTCAGATATGTTTTAACAATGCACATGTTGGACAGCACATGATAATTGTCTACACTGGAGACAATTAGCAGGTGTGCTTACAAACCAGTTTTTTTTTTCATTACGTACAAGAAAATGTGGCCTATCGGCACACAAATTCCACAGGGTGGCAGATATATTTTCGAAACTCCAGCGAACTTGTGAAGGACGGACACAAGGACACACAGTCCAAACACGATATGCCACCGGCTCTACCGAGACCGGTGTAAAATTAAACTTAAAAGGCAGACGACAAAGTGGAATTCAGCATTGTAAGGGTTAGTCATGCATCCAGACATGCATACACTCGCAGCATTTAATCCGGCCCCCATTGTTTTTACCGCGAATATTATGGAACATCTGATTGGCTGACTGAACTGAACGTATGTATGAACCCATTAATTAGATAACCGACCCTGACTGGCACTTGGGTCAGACTGGATTGACCATGCCTATAATTTCGGCGGTATATCTCGCTTTCCGTTTTGACTGCTGAACACTGGATTTTACTCAAGCATGTATACGTTATTTAGTTTTGCTTAGGGCCAACCCTACAGACAAGTATTATGATAATCGTACCTACATGTATACATACTGTAAGGTGGACGTCATTTGCGCGTTATGACTTTCATATGGGTTCTATATTTAAGGGGTAATTCCTTTGTTATTTGGGACTTTCTTTCTAGTTTTCACTGTTCCCGATCATGACTTATGACGTAATGTTTGTCATACATGTAATAGTATGGTCACCTTTTAACTCGTTTGTTTATATCTTCAGAGGATATGACACTACAGGAACACGTTAATCTATTTGATGGAACGACCGTTTATTTCTAATTCCTGATACGGAAAACAAATGATAGTTGGTAACGACACGTGTGCATACATGTGAATTAGAACACCATGTCCGACTGTTTAAGGTCGATTTCACTGAACTGTTTTGCATGTATGTCTAGACAGTCTGCTTTATTGTGCATGCCCCACATGAAAATACAAGGTTGAGTACTTATTCATTGTTTACGTATAACAACTGTATTTGTGGATGAGACTGGAAAAATGGGGATTATGGGGTATGCCACCAGCGTAGTATGCACATCCGTGTAGTCTGATCAGAGTCTACATCGTTCGCTATTCCATGAATGAAACGCCCGTCATGTTTCTAAGAGATAGTGTGCAATGTCGTATACTGAATGTCTGTTCATAATGTCTGTTCCTAGAATGTGGTGAAATATTATGATAATTTTCATAGTCAAGCGCAGTCTGAATTTTTCATAACCCTCCTTATGCGAAGTTTATATTTAACTGGTAGCTTGTACTACCGGGTCGGACGATAATGCATACGTATGCACACTGACAGAACAACTGCAATTACTATACCGCGGTGTATTATATTCTCTTTTTCTGTCGTCTTCAGAATATGTGAAACACATTGCCATCTAACCAAATAACAACAGATAAACCTGAACTAGAATAATAGCATCTTGTATATACCGATAAGCCGCGAAACGACAGTAGCTGTGCCCGAAAACATATTACATCATACTTTGCATAACCCAATATTGATCATTCCCTGCCTGATATGTTTTGCCCTAACCAACCGCCAAATATCATCATCATATAGGATGACACTGTTACGACTGAGTCTCCGTATATCACATGCACTCACACTTAGCCCTGTTCACGGTCTTACATGTACATACCGGCTTCGTGCGATAGGAGAATGAACTAGCTAGGTTAAATTAACCGCCTCATTGCCTCATTGATTTAATGCACATATTTCGACTGAATGACAGATATTAGTACATTCGGAAACAAACGGACCAACGGTCATTGGCCTGCCATTTTTGGGCTCAAATGCCCGGGTTTGGAAGGTCCTCGAGCCAATTCCTACCCTTAAATATAAGATAATAATAATAAAAAAAGCTTCCTATAGTAAGACGACTGACCAACCGAAATGCATGTTCTATGTAAGTCAAAATTTAGTAAACAAATAATCTTTGATGTAGAACTAGTAAATTTCCAAACATAATAGAACACGGAAATCATTTTCCCATGGAAGCCATTTTATCATGTTGTTGTTCAACATTCAACATACCAAAATGAAGCTTTCAAATGTACAAGATATACATGTGGGCCGCGCTCTGTGAAAACCAGCCTTAATGACAACATTTTAAATTTGCACTTTTTTACATTTCTTGATGCGGACACCTTTCAAAAACAATATGCTGAAAAGAAAATGCAAATATGTTTCATAGTTTTTGTTTTATCTCACTTTTTGTAGCACCATGTGAATCACGCAAGGAAAAAAAAGTAACGTCATCGAGAAAATGAAGATATTGAAACGCTGACGTTTGTACAATGCAACACAACAGCCTACAGTAGAAATGCGTGTTCATTGACTGTGCTTGCTGTAAACTGTATTTGCTGATACGTTGCACTAAATGTATCTACAAGTGTTAGTATGAATACTATCAAACATTGAACAGAATAAAATTGTGATATGTACATGTAGTGAACAAACCAAACGCACCACTATCAATGTTAAATATATAATTAGCCGACATGTGACTTCGTAATTTGCTAATATCGCCAACTATCACAGATTATGCATATGTATGTACCGTTAGAAAGATACATTGCAATTATTTGAGAATTTAGTTCAGAATCTAATTGACATTATTTACGTAACAGTTAATTGTGACGTCATTTATTGATGTAGACATTATGTCACTCACCAAGGACCAAATACAAACAACTAAACGACATTCCTGGTGTTTGAAATTGAAACAATCTGTGATTGAAACAAATGCACTATTTTCTGTAGAAATGAATGACCTGAATTTGGTTAGAATTTGGATAGGCCTATGGCTGCACATATCAATGACTTCAGCGCCCGATGGTGTCTAGAGGGTAGTCGGACACCCCAGGGAGTTTTAAACAAATTAAAAATCGACTGTCCATACCCGACTCTCGGAATTAAATTTACATCTCAGAAAGCGGGAGGAACGTTTTCCTGTGTAGCTAATATGACTGACGGACGGTCTTGTGTACATGTACCTCGTACTAGCAGGTAGGAGGTATATGGGAAAATCCTGCGCTGACCCCCACTCCCTCGGCTGCCCACCGCCGCGCCACTGCCCCCACACCGAGAGGGTAGATATTGTTAGGTGTGTCCGCTTAAAAAAGTTATTGTGTGGGCTACCCGTCTCGATCCTGTCTATGAATTTACTGACGGTACTGATTTTTGTATATAGGTTTCTTCAAATTTTATAAATGTACGCATTTATCAACCGTACTTTGTACATTCCTTCATATGTTTTGATTTGCATGACTGATGCCCGCGCGACAGCATGCGTATCTATTTAGTAAGTGGAATGTATAGTTGTTAAAATCAAAAGTGGCCACAGAACATTCAGGGCAAAATTATCCATTACTGTGTATTCAATTTTGTGTTTGAAACAAATATATATACATAAACCTGTCAATGTCGGGAAAATATGTCGATGTGACATACATGATTGTATAATTGTTAAACAATGTTCCGATAAAAATACCGGCAGTAAAAAGTACTTCAGAAAAAGTACATTCAGAAATGAGTGGCCAACCAAGCCATGCTAAAAAGCACCGTGGCGTACGTATATGTATTTTAAATTCATGTATGCACACTATGTAATCAAGTCAGTGATTTACACACTAAATTTGTACCGACCACAAAATTGCGACATTTGTTTGAAGCGTCTCGTTTGAATTTAGACGCGTTGAATCTGCAAATATAGAAGTTGTGTATTCCAGGGCGGATTCCCGTAGGGGAAAACCCGGCGCGCGCCCCCCTAAAATTTGGCGAGTAAAGATATTTTTGCTCTAAAATGCGCTATAACGCAGTAACATGGGGTGTAGATATCAAAAATATTCCGGAGGGCATACCACCGGACCAACCTAGCAGTCTCCCGAGCTCCGCTTGGTCGACGAACAAACGGTGCTAGTTCGAAAATATAGTAAACTGTTTCAATTAAGAAGTTCGCCCCGCCCCCCCCACCCCAACCTGAAATCCTGGACCCGCTCCTGGTATTTGCTTTATATTATTTACACGCCTCCGACTAGAACGTCCCTTTGATAAAACAACAATAAAGCACGCAGACATCCAGTCGGCTTGACCACAATCAGGGCTCAGTTGAACCTTTCACTTTTAGACAAAAATCAACTTCTTTTTCCAGCTCCAAAGTCATTACCAAACTAAAATATTATATATCATGCTTATTTACCCGAAATATCAGTTACATAGCTATCACAGTTTTTTCGCAATACGGGCTGGAAGTTGATTGGTAAAGGTCGTCACAGACTCTACACAGTTGGTGAAATGTATTTTTTAATTAATAATTGCTTTTGCAAAAACATGATTTATGTGGCAAATGTGCTATTTACAATTAAGTATATGCTAATGTGATTGTATCTCAATAAATGTTTTACAAAATTTCCATCAAAAATAGTTATTCCTCGACAATTGAAATTTGCATCATTTTCAAAAAAAAAGAATTACTGTTCTCTCTGTTCTTTGAAATCAATAACCCCTATCTTAAGAAAGACATTAATAAATGGATAGTTTCGTGGTAATCTGTAATACAGTACTCATATATGATCGTATTGTGCAGGTGTAGTCACGTAGTTTAATAGTTATTGAGTATCGAATACGTGTATGAAAAAGTGTCACAGACTCTACAAATGGGACAATACATTAATTATGCTGTAAATAACAGAAACATCCTAGCTACTGTGCGCTTTTTCCACGCTAGCGATGTATAATAGTGTGTGTGTGTAGCTATAGATAGTGATAAACATTAACATGACAATTTACAAAACTGCTGGATACGCAAAATATCTTAAAAAATATGGTTATTTTTTTCATAAAAGCGCTTGAAATCACATGTATCCATGATCAGAGTATATAAAAAGATAGTGAAATGCGTCCCAACACACATACCTACTGGTTCAAACATGAACACATTTATTAATATAGACAAATAAGTTGCTGTTCTCACAATTAAACTCATTTAATCCAATGTCACAGACTCTACCAAAAATAGAGTAAAAAACCATAATGGGGGCAATATGCACCAAGTTACAGCAATATGCACCAGGTACGTACGCATTCACAACTAACCTTCTCAGCGTGATACTATCTGCCTTTTGCAACGAATATGGATGCTTGAATTAGTGTTTCCCCCAGACCAAAAAAGGAGCACGGTGCTGGACTTGAAAAAAGGGCACATTTTAATTCGTGAAATCGGAAAAAGGCACATTTCGGCATGCACGAAATAAAGACAGAAAAGTATCAAGTATAATCTCCAAATATTGCAATTTTATCTTATTTTCTGCATATTTATGAAGGTAAAACAGTGCTAGAACCATATAATCCCATCTTCTAAGGAGACACTCAATATATCAGAATGATATATAAAAGTAAAAAAGTAAAAAAAAAAAGAATGGCAGGGCGCCGCGCCCTCCCATTTCTTGCTAGGGAAAACACTACTTGAATGTATACCTTACTAATACTATACATATATATATATAGAGAGAGAGAGCGGTGTAGGTCGATAGGGTTGTGTTTTAATACAGACACGAAAACCAATGACAATTCCCATAACTGTCAAAACATGTTGGATATTCCACATATTGTACATATTGTACATCACTCCCACCAGTAAAGTATCATCCATAACATATTTAGTTGTAATACCTTTTTTTCGTTATTCCTTCATTATTAGTTTTTTTGAATTTCCCGGGTTAAACTCTTTATAATGACTCACACTTTGTTGTTGTTGTTGTTGTTGCTGAATGTCTGTAATTCCGCCGCTGACTTTTGGGCTTTCATGTTGATGTTGCTGAAATTTCATTGCTGTCTTCTCGCGCCGCCGTATAAAAACATTTGTGTAATATGCTTTGAAGTTATTAAAGTCGTATTTAGATTGTAAACACATTTATACACATTGGCACTAGTGATTCAATTTAAAATATGTTATTGTTGCTGCTGCTTTATTAAATATTGGCACCAAACCAATAGTAATTTTAGAAGTGTCTGGCATATTAGGATACTGGGTATATTTTGTAATCCCAATGATTACGCCCAAGCCTTATATGCTTATATTTGTAATGGTTGATATTTGTGGTAGAGTCTGTGACGCCAGGCATTGAATTGAAATATATTGCCAGTAATAATTAATTCTTAATATATATGACTGCAATTAAGCTTCAGTTCATTGCGTGCTAGTTTGGCAACTATAATAGATTTGAAAAGTGTTTGCGTATGTCAAATGCATGTATCAAAGTCAATTTATATTACACATGAACAACTGACATGTGCATAAAAAGCTATACAATATGAGAAATTTCATTATTGTATTGCATTTTGACAGTATTATGAGTATGCAGTATGGTATTCAATCACTAGATTCAATATTATGTTACAAAATGTCTTGCCAAGTAGTTTTTTTTATAATTCAAGTAATTGCGTCACAGACTCTACACCGTCACAGACTCTACATTTTCATATATTCAGGAGGATGGTGACTGTTTCAAGGGATTGCCATTTATAATAATTGTTATTTCCATACTAGAGTGTGGGTTCTCGAACATGGTACAAATATATTTGAACTATATATTAAGCATAAAAAGTTATTTGGGCGTCACAGACTCTACATGTTTTTTACTGAATAAAACGTTAGATGTTTGAAAGAGCGGTAAAATGTTTTTTCGGGAATAAGATATATTATTTTACATAAATTGTCTTCAATGTGATTAAGTAGCTGATCTTGAGTCATTTGCACCATACTACATGTCCTTTGTCTCTTTGTTATTATATATTTATTAGTAAAGGGGGTAAATTATCTCAAATCTATAACGAACCATGCCTACAGCTAACTTCCAGCTATAATCTTATTTGTTTAGGTATTATGATAATATAAACGACAGTTGATAGGTAATTGAATCGGCTACAAAGTGGTGTATAATACTAACAACATGAGCTTATTAAGTATGGTTTAATTACAAACAACTGAGAAGTAACTTTTTTCAAGTGAAAGGTCATAACGCTGAAATTGGGCTAAAAATCACACGAAAATTGGCAATATTTTTTTTATAGAAGCTGCTGCATATTTTATTTTTTTGGGGTTTGCGAGATTGAATACTAAAGTGTATTTCCATTGCTAATATACATCTCTTTGTCATATTTGGAAAGAGATAGAACACTATAACATCCAAAAATAATCTGATGAGCCCTGATTGTGGCCAGGCCGAGTGCTTAGTAGTAAGTAAATTAACAACGATCTAAAGTAAGACTTTTTAAATTTGTAACTGTTGGAGAGTCTGGGTCTGCACTGATTGCAAAAATACTAGTAAAATATAGGCCATACATTCATATAACCATATTTACAAGTGGTCAATTAAAATAATATTTAACAGTTATCAAACGGCAATCGTACGGCTGATGTAATGTGATATTTTTGAAAGTCGCTAAAAATTACGTGACATTAGAAGGTACATGCAAGTGGTTGCAGATACAGATACAAATCAGTAGGCTACGTCCCTGGAGCCCATTTCACTAAACGTCGTACGACTAAAATGTTCGTATGTACAAAATTAAGTGTGTAAATTCCACATTAACAACATTTTCCTGTAAACAATTATTGGATTTACATGTATTGAGCAGCATATGCTCAATAAATGTAAATAAAGTCAATTGACATTTCCAGACGATCCTAGATTTGCACTTACGAACAATTTAGTCGTACGAAGTCTACTGCTGAAACGGGCCCCCGGTGGCTACAATTATGTTCGCACTAAATTTGCCTGTGACACAATACCAACACACTAAATACTAAATAATAAAACATGTTTCGCCCAGTGTCAACATGATGCGATATGTTAGCAGCCGCGTAATTAGCACTACCATATTTTGTATCTGTGATACGATTATTTTTCTGACAATTTCCAAATTTTATTTTATGTTGATTTTCCAAACATTCGACGGTGAACCAGTAAATCAAATGAATTAAGACCTAGACCCAGTTCTATCCGTGGCTAATTTTATCCAGAATACGTGTCACAGTTAATGAGCCAACTGTTTACATTTTCTTTAATAAAAGTAACGGTTACGGGCACACTTTCACGTAGAGCGGGGCCGGGTCTGACCGGCCGTCGGCACTAACCGCACCCCCCATCAGTAAACACGTTTAAACCTAAGTTATCTTATATTGCGCATGTTCATTTCCCCGTGAGTTTTAAATTTGCGACAAACAGTGCAAAAAGTATTGCCATTACGAATTAAATCGTTTTCCATAGAACGACATATGTAAACCAAGACCTTTTCATAAATATGATCTTGAAATATGTAGATCTACGTAAACACATACTTAATAATGCATTAATGCAGAATTACCCGAGTGTGTCTACATATTTAGAAAATCGCTTGTCACGTTCAAGTGAAAGTTAGCGTTACTCATTAAAATGCGTAATGCAGTGTAATCTATATATAAATCCCAAAATCGGAACTGGGTTTGTACAGCGTGTACGGTTCCGTCTTGAACGGCCGAAAATACCCGACCCCGCTCTAATCTGAACGGGACCGTATAGCATAATTAGTAAAGAGCGCACACATGCGCCCCGGGGTCGATCTTAAAGTTGTAAGTACTTGTATATCTGATGGTGGTCGCCAGACAGGATATGTTTGTTTTTTGTGAGTATTCCGGTTTCAACCCAAATTAAGAAACATGCAGACGCCTCTATCTACGCCGACTACAATTGTTCTCGAGTTGGTTTGTAATTGTTATATAAATACAGTTTAAAATAAATAATATGAAATAGGCACTACCTATGACGGGCGAACTTAGTATATGAAACTAAATTTACCAATTGATAGCTTTACCATGATGTAAGCTATAAACGGTACCGTAGTATATTGTAGTATTGCAGAGCTACTTCCCGTAACTACCACTGTGTTACAACTTCTCTATTATAATTAAATGGTGTCATTGTCGCACTTCTCTTATTTGAACCAGTGATACAATTTAGATATTTCCTTTTCATATATAGTACATTAATAGCCTATAGGCATAGTGGAGCGCGTGGTCGAGCGGTCTGAGGCGTCGGACTGCTGATCTTACGGTCGTGGGTTCGAGGCGTGTGTTGTGTCCTTGAGCAAGACACTTTATCCACACTGCTTCAGTGTGGTACCGGCTAAATACCGGGAACATCGATTGTATTTGTTTGTATGTACATGTAGTTATGAATAAAAATATGATCCGCTGGTGATAAGCCTCAGTATTGAGGGTATCCTAGTATAATGGCAAAAGCAAAGCATTATAGAAACTGTATTAGTACAATTACGATCATTTTAAGCAATCATAACAAGGCTAAGAATCTTCAGTGATATTATTCCAATTTTCTCAATCTCAGTCGTTATTGAGCACGACTGTCACTCCGAGAGTTATACACATTTTGCCAATTTTTGGTATGAATTGTGTTAAGTTTTACATTTACTTTTGATTATCCCAGTGCTGTGTCAGATGTGTTTGTATCCTGCACTAGACGCACACTTGCAATGCATACTTTGTTCTGGTAGTCGTGTTCCCCAATTATCCCGGATCGCTTGACTATGTCTTGTATTTTTAAACTCACATCAGCGAAGTTAAGTGAAGCGTGGCGGCTATAGAAATGCTCCAAGTGTGTCCTTCCTGTGATGGTATTATTTTGTCGATCCCTGGTGGTCTTTGAGCACATTTTGACTATTGTTCGTATTAGTTTTGTCCTTTTTAAATACAGCTTCACTTCAGCTGTGGGTAAGAGGTACTTGTGTCATGGACTGTGAATACAGCACAGGCCGTGACACAACCGAACAGGCGCAATAAAACAGCAGCTGCAATGCATACTTGTTTCTGTTAGTCATGTCCACAGAGTATCATGGATCACTTGACTTTGTCATGTAAACAAAATCACAACATGTGCGGTTTCTGTCTAATGATATTGAGAGAGATATAGTGTGCTTCTATCTAATGATGTTGAAAGATAGAGAGAGAAATAGTATGGTTTCTATCTAATGATGTTGACAGAAGGTGGGTGGGGGTACGGGGGGAGACATAGAAAGACAGAGAGCGAGAGAGAGAGAGACATACGGACAGACAGACAGACATAACAATATGGATGTGGATGTGGGAGAGAGAGAGGGAGAGAGAGAGACAGACAGACATGGATTTGGGAGAGAGAGAAAGAGATAGAGAGACAGACAGACAGACAGACAGACAGAGACAGACAGAGACATGGGTGTGTGAGAGAGAAAGGTGTGTTAAAATAAATACGGCATAATGAAACTCCATTTCGTTGCAAATTGTTTTTCTTTTTTTTTCCATAAAATATTCCAATGCGCATTTAGGGCATTTGTACTCCGATCATTTAAAACGCATATTTTCAAGCGTCTCTCGAGATAATTTTAAAATGTTTATTCGTGTACATTCTGTCCACTTCGTCATCTTTTCGCGTTTAATGGTCAAAAAATAATGGCGTCAAAGGATTATTTATTTTCGATTTACGAAATGGTGCGAGGGTTTCAGAGTGATTCGTGTATCCTTGGGGACTCACGTAAGCGAGTCTAGGTACAACGACAACACAAATATTTTGAAATGCAGTAACTTCGTAAGCTATATTCAGTATACTTGCCGACGTTATATACATTTTGATTTAGAAGCATTTGACACTTCGGGCGAAATTATTCGTCGCCCGTATTAGTAAAATACCACCTGTCGTAAAAAACACAGCTCCAGATTGGTTTACGGTAAAACAAATTTTACACTTTCAATCATATGTTCAACATAGTTTCACTGAATGGTAAGTTTTCATATACGCGTAACATAAAGCGGGCTACTTCGTCGCCCGTATTAGCATTATGATTACATAATACTGATTGTGTTATGTGTTATCTAAACATACCGGTCGTATGGTTATTTAGTTTCAAAAGTCATTTCACAAGTCGTCCATATAATATATTATAAAAATCATAAATGCAATATGCCCATTTGTATAAAAATAATCGACAAAATTACTACGTATTTCCTTGAAGGAAACCGAAGAAAAAAAGACAACTATCTGAACCACTCTGAAAACAACTGTTCAATTCTGCCACGCATATCCAACATTAAAATATTTGTGAGCCGTAAAGCGTACGGCTATAAATAGGACAACTTATTGTAATGACGCAACAATTCCAAGTGTCAAAATCCGACGTGACGTTGGTAAATTTATGCGTAACTTTGCGACGTCATTTTCAGCCTTTTATGACGTTGTCATTAAGGCTGGTTTTCACAGAGCGCGGCCCATGTAAATGTGAGATAAACACATTGACACGGTAAAATAACCAATTTCTGCATGTGTATGTTCTTTATTATTAGCCGATCTATTTATCTAATATATTGGTCATCCATCGAATTCTGAAAAAGTTTGTAGCAACCCTTTTCTCCGCTATTCGGTAATCTACGAATGCGAATTTTGCGTGTATCATTTCCAAATTGCATCAACCGATAAAGTTTGCATTTTTGGCAATTATCTCCGTTTAAAACTTTAAATATAGCCAAATAACACAATTTTGAATGCGTAATGAGCTGAACGCCGGAAGAGATTGAACCCGGAAGTTGTTGTTGTTGAAGTCCATAGTTGGCTCTAATGGCCATATACGACAACATACGCCGATTATTGGGCTAATTTAAAGCTTTTATTTATTAAACAGAACAAGTTTCAGCCACGTATAATCGCGTAAATGTGTTTATTCGGCTAATTTATAATCGACCTCTGCTCAAAATCTCCTCCGATCGCGTATGCGCGTCATTTGACGCTAGTTAATATTCACAAAATTGTCCACCAATCAAAACGAAGAATTTCCCTTCATAGCGAACTTTGATTTGTTTACCGTATCATGCAGGGATGGCAGGGATGCATCCAGCACGCGCGATTGCGGCAATCCCCCTTAAGTATTGTCAATGCCGCAAATTATTGATTGTCTTGCGCCCGACATCGCGCAAAAAATCACGGATGGGCCCCTTTTTAAATGACCAGTGCGCACATTAAAAAAACGTAATTGACTATTTAAACGCGCTGCGTATTTAAATCATTGGAAGGCGTGCAGTTCAATCGAGTTTGTGCGGCCGTTGAACGTAAGCTTCGAGTCGATGTAAACCATTTAAATCGATAAACAAGGGATAAACAAGTGACAACGTTATCAAGGCCAATCTGGGCATGTGCCTGAATACACAGGAGCTTGCGTCTATTTTTAGATGGCACTGTAACCGCTAGCTCCGGTAGCTCCGCCCACTCGCGTGCTGCCACAGAATTCGGACAAACACACAGTGACTACAACTTTGTGTATTGCAGAGTGTAATCTGTAGATAAATAGAGCATACAGTACAGGTGTTACGCTGGAATATTTCGCAGAATGGAACATAATGGTGACAACAAAACATTGCTGCTATGGCGATTCACGAACCCTGAAACCCGGTGAAGACAAATACTTTATTGGATGGATTTGGGAACGGGTTTCCAAAACCTGCACAAAATCGAGAAAAATGTCAACGCTGGGTACAGAACTGTGGTCGAAAATAGTTTACCATTGACAATGTTACCAGAGACACCTACATATGTTCGATGCACTTTACCCTGATTTGATCGGCTAATAACATCATGCTCTGCATGACTTTTCATTAATAATTTATTGATACATATTTGACAGTTTTACATCGCTAACATATCAAACACGCCGGATAACCGATTGCAAAAATCAATCTTCCATGTGTTTCATTAATGAGATGGGGTTAAATTGCTTTATCCCGTCAACACAGTGCGCATATGCCGTGAATACGATGCCGTGAAACATTTTTGATATCCTGTCAATTGTCAATGCGACCTAATCACTGCGTATGAATATGTGCGGTTGCTGGGGTTATTTATTTTGCATTTTAAAGCAATTTGTAGGTGTTGACGGGATAAATAGAATAGTAGGTTAGTTCCCGTGAATGGGAAAACATATCTGGCTCGGCACGGAAACGGGATATGCTCGGCAGAGCCTAGCCCATCCCGTTTCCTAAGCCTTGCCAGATATGTTTTCCCATTCACGGCACTAACCTACTGTCTGTTCCACGTTTTGCTGCCGACGAACTTTTGGTTATTAAACACATTAAATCTAAAAAATATTTAAAAGTAAGTACTTTTTCAAAAATAACAAAAAAGTCACCCTCCCAAAAAAATATTATTTGATGAAATTCCATAAAATATTGATTTTATTGCGAAAAAACGATTTTCCTATGGGAATTTAACATGGGGAGTCAATTTCCAAAAGTTATACATTTTTTGGAAATTGACTCCGAAACCTGGCGAGATAGCTTGAACATGATGTACCTAAGAAAACAAAAGTTAGATTTGAAAATCGGTCCACAAATAAGAAAATATTTAAAAAAAATCCATTTTTAGTCTCCATGTTAAATTCCCATAGGAAAATCGTTTTTTCGCAATAAAATCAATATTTGATGGAATTTCATGAAATAATTTTTTTTGGGGAAAAACGTCGAACAGACCGTACTATTCTCTATACCCTCGCGAGAGGTAAGGAGCTGGGTAGCAATTTTGTTTCTAGTAAACCCCGGATGAGCTGGCCGTCTTCGGTAATGATGATGAACAGTGAAGGTCCTGATCAGTCTGTATGCATCACAGGCAAATCTCGGGTACACTGATTACAAACGTCTCGGGTCCATATTGTTCGATTGTGGTCGCGATATATTAATCACCAAATGACGTTAGGTTCGCTACCACCTTTGATTTTTCCTAAATATTTACCCCAAAATAATTGTAGTTTTGTATGATTCGTATTTGTTCCCATAAGCTGCACGCATCTGTAATAATCAAAATATAATTATGAAACATAAATTAAATCTTCTATGACCATGCTGGTGGAAAAGCGGCTGGATTGGAAAGTATTTCATATGATAAACCTGTTCAGAATATTTTTAAGAAAAAACAACAACATCATTTTACTTGAAAATGATGACAAAGATACATTAGCGTGCTTGTGAAGTACATGTGTGCACTAATTGACAAGGTACTGCAAGCAAAAGTGTGTATGGCCTACATGTATAAATAACTGGTCCAGGATTATTTTCTTACCGACTACTTTTCGCTAATATACCGCGTATGTATATCATGTATATGGACCGCCGGCTGAGAATAGGTACAGTACGTCATTTACAACAATTGGAGATAGTGGTACTCTTGTACTTACTCAGTTACTCAGTTGGAATCTAATCATCTTCGCTGATGCTAGTCTGCTTCAATTACTGGATGGCGAACAGCGTAAGCCCAGATCAGACTGCGCGAACGCGCAGCGCAGGCTGATATTGGGCTAAGCTGGTCGCAAACATTGTACGTTATATTATCCAGCCAGCGACGCGTGCATCGAATCATTGACAGAACTACAATGTTACTGTATTGTCAGATACAGTTATGTCAGCGTCCGATCTATGTTACTATTTTCAGGTATCGGACTTCTTATTTATCTATTTTTAGATTCACTATGGCTGTCGGTCGCCATTTTGCGGACAGGTTGATTCGCCGGAACTCGTGTACTTATTATGCGATAAAAACGGAACTTTTAAAAACGGCTATAATTCATATTTCATAATACCTATTTGTGTGGTAAATGTATCAAATTAAAGGTATCTATGCGATGTTTGGTATATGAGCTGTGTCGTGCGAAATTGTACCTTATGGCATAAATGAGTATGTTATCGAGTAAATGGCGTCGGAAACGTCGCTTCGATGTTCGCCTTTGACATGGCTGATGTCGTAACTAACAGCTTGCAATGACACACGATAACACATATTATCATATGCTTCTTCCTTTAGAGAAACTAACGAATTGTATGTAGGACATTGATTATTTTACCATTTCATACCAACATATAAACGTGTGATAATGAGCAAAAACAAGCAATTTCTGTAGCCTGGGAGTATGTTGAGTCTTCAGCCCAGTCCGCGTATGGAAAATACATGGTTCATCAAAATATTTTGTGTAAATTTAGGACTGACCACGGTGTACATGATATACTTCTACATTTATGTGTATACTTAAATAAGCCGAACATGAATAACATAAGATATACCAGGGGTGATCGTGGAATTTTCTATATATTGAACGTTTTATGTGATACAGGAATTAAAATTGCACCATCCAGAAAATCAAGCTATATCCAACGGTTAGACTATTGTGAAGCTTACACACACTCTGAAGAGGAACTGCATTGTTCGCCATTCCATCAATGAGACACACGCCATGCTTATAACAAGCAATATAGATCGGCAGGCTACAGTAGTACGCTATTTTATTAGGAACAGCACTGTCACAAAACCCATAAGCCCCGTATCTCTAGTCGCAATCAAATGTATTCGTTGAATAGGGGTTTACGTCCGTTAACAGCAACCTCATCCTACTTATTGTTTACCCTAGTTTCTCGACCAATGAAAGCATAGCATGTCGTCTCCATTAATCACATATTGTTCCAATATCAACTAAATGTATTCATTAAATGTTCCAATACGAAGGAAAGTTATA
The DNA here is from genome assembly GCA_029237695.1 of Conchocele bisecta. Taxonomy (NCBI): domain Eukaryota; kingdom Metazoa; phylum Mollusca; class Bivalvia; order Lucinida; family Thyasiridae; genus Conchocele; species Conchocele bisecta. The sequence continues at coordinate 96,854,737 of CM055274.1, forward strand.
TTTAGATCTAGACGTCACAGCTTTTTGTCGGAAATTCACGTGGCACACATCCGATTGTGACGTGTACTTGTGCGCTGCGATGTCAGACGGCCAACAACGTAGTATTATCGCAAGTCGGAAGCGCGTATGGGCGAGACCTGCATTGAAGCAGACACGTGCACGCGAAGAAGGCGGGCAACCAATAAGTTAGTTATAGTTCACATATTGAATTTTAAATAAATTAATTTCTCGCTCGCTGACCGCTCGCTACAAAATTAATTTACTAAAATTTCAATATGTGAACTATAACTATTACACATGGTTCAATGACTGAAAAGTGAGCAGCGTAGCCCCTGAGCAGTGGATGTACAGGCTGATCTGGGGCTATGCTGAATCAGTGTATCAGCGGGGCCCTTGTACATATGGAAAACTATTGACACATAATTATACTGGGTTTATACAATTTGCTAACGTAATATTTCTGCTTGTAGTCGATGACATAAATAATAAACCACAGGCAGATAATTACTTTATAGGAAGGTAACCAGTAAATAATTACTGCATTTCAAACAATTCAATAATTTTCCAAAATAAATATGAAAGCTCTAAATGTTAAGGAAGTGAACAAGCAAACACAATTGTTTCAGACAAAAAGAGGCATTCATGGGAATCAAGACCAGACTGGATTATAGGAATGAATGACCTTTTTGTGTAATTTATCGGGGTATAAACTTGGAAAAGTCGCGGGAATACTGGACGAAGGCCGGAAGGCCTTTCGTCCAGTATTCCCGCGACTTTTCCAAGTTTATATCCCCGATAAATTCCACAAAAAGGCCATTCATTCCTTATAATTCCAGCATTTGAAATAAATTCATCAAGAAAATGTGTTTATTTTCCGTTTTCTTAAGAATTATTTTAACTGCGCCTCACGGTTACTACCTAAACCTAATCACAGTTGCTATGTGTTTACTGTATTCATCCGCACATCTGCGATTTTTGAGGCCGCCATTTAAATCGGGGTGGGCGTCTCCATTTTTGTTGCTGTGACTTCTTACGAACACAATCTGCATTCTTAACAATAAGTATTCGGTGGACAAGAGAAAAAACAAGAACAGATAGATTCATTTAAATCAATTTAATAATAAACAAACAGGAACGCGTATTTGTATCATCATAAAATCATTTTAATCTAGGCACAATTAAAAATTTTGCATACGTGCATTCACAGACGGCAGCCATTTCTTTACATTGACAGCAAACACAGCGCACCTGTAGAAAGAAGTTCGGCGTTGGAGTTTACTGGGATATAAATTTTGGACAGAGATTTGCTACGGGCCAATCAAATGTTAGGGAATAGTGTAAATATTTTTGTGCTGGAATTATCATGCGATAAAACAAAATCTGCAAACTTAGCATATTGTCAATGATTTGCTGAATAAATGCTGAACTATGCAGACCCTTGTGAAATCAAAATAACTTCACTAGTGTCTGATTTTCATCAGGGTCGACACTAATTTTAAATCAACTGCCAGCCTAATACACGTCACTCACTGCATCTCACTAATATATGAGCAAATATCCATACCGTCGTGTAATATTTTCTCTGTTTCTCGCATCTGCAGAATGAGTGTAACCAATTGTCATGTAACAAAATAACAACAGATAAACGCCGCGACTGAATTCGAATAATATCAATTCGTATATATCGACAATGACCGTAGCGGGCCCCAAAACATGTTACATGTATATAATATCTTGCATAACCCAATTCCATATGGGTCATCCGTGCTTGATCTCATTTGCCCTGACCAACCATCACATATCATCATGATATAGCATAACACTGTTCCGTATATCACATGCACTCACACTCAGCCCTTTTCCCGGCCTGACATGCCGGCATAGTGCAATAGAAGAATGAACTATCTAGGTTAAATTAACCGGCTCATCGCCTCCGTCATTTAATTGACATATTTCGACTGTATCGCAGATATTTGTAAATTCGGAAACAAACGGGCCAACGGCCATTAGCCTGACTCTTTTTTGAGCCAATTCCTACCCTTAAATATAAGCTAATACAAACAAGATCACCTCCAAACGTGATCATTTCCTTGTGGCTTGAATGCACGTAATCCGTAAGCATTTCACCTTAAATACTCTTTAACAACCAATTACAATTATAATTGATAAATTTGTTAAAAATCAAAATATTTGTATTTGAAAAATACGGACAAACACTGCAGATCCTGTTGAGACGGACGGCTTGATACAAGGCGGCTCATCTGGATCTACAGGGTTTGTACATGTTGCCTTTATGTTATGTGTGAGGTGGAAATGGTTAGCCTGGTTAACATACAATAGGCTTTACCCTTAAAGTGCCTTAAACCTTCACCGATAGTGTCACTTGACAATTCAGTTCAAATGAATGGCACATTTAGTCAGGTTTGGAAGTCTCTTTTGAAAGCCTCGTTGCTAAATATACTTGTGAGATTCCTTACATTTAGGCGGTCGATAGACATACAATTTATGCTATCTATTCAAAATGTAGTTAAACATTTCTTTTTGTGACGTTATTGACTCATTCCACAATAAAATACAAGATTTAAGAAAGTGCTTGCCGCCGTTTGTTATGAAGCGTTGTTGTTTGGTTCTAATAATGTCATATGTGGTAAAATTAAAACTAGTATGTATGTCGATGTATGTTATTAATTAAATAATACAGTCAACTATAACTGGGTACAGAATGTCGTCTATTTAAAAATGACATACATAATTTTATTTATTGAGGTAGGTGTTTCGTGACGCTTGTGTTGCTTTTTTACTTTTGGTTTATTTCATTTGTTTTCTTTTATTGAGGATTATATAGTGCTAGTGTTTGGTTTTCTTTTTATTGAGGATTATATATTGCTAGTGTTTGGTTTTCCTTTTATTTAGGATTATATAGTGCTAGTGTTTGGTTTTCCTTTTATTGAGGATTATATAGTGCTAGTGTTTGGTTTTTTGAGGATTATATAGTGCTAGTGTTTGGTTTTACTTTTATTGAGGATTGTATAGTGCTAGTGTTTGGTTTTCCTTTAATTGAGGATTGTATTGTGCTAGTGTTTGGTTTTTCATTTATTGAGGACTGTATAGTGCTAGTGTTGAACGGCGTTTCGTGCCGCGTTAACACATCATCAATATCCAAATATTGTACAAATACAGCGATGGTTGCCATCGCTGTACTTGTACCATATTTGGATATTGATGATGTGTTCGTCATTTGTTTTCGCTGCATGTGTTGTTCTTTATGTTACCATGTTTTCATATATGTATGTGTATTATGAATCCATGAGTCGTATTCCAATGGTGGCAAGTCATTCGTCACTATCTGATTCATCTGACGACGAAGGATAGTATTGTACTGTGTCGTATTACTCATCAAATACGTCCACTTTAAATAGTCATGCCCTCTCAGGAGGCACAAAATGTTTTTTTATATTAGAGACATCATCTGATACATTTACTGGCAAAATAAACATTCAGTCACCATTACCCCATTTATTGATAGGCATTATTATACATTGTATAATAGGCGTAACTTTCTAAATGATAACATCTGTATAGCGGGCAGTCGTAATTTTTAGAACAGTGACTGTTATACACTTAGTTAACTCCTATGAAGAACAGTGTGTGCCTACTGAGTGGTCATGTATTTGTAATGTGTGAGCAAACTGTATCTGGCGTTTGATTTGAAAAGTTCATATCTTCTGTCGACAAGTTTCCATCGTTGTTTTCCGGTTTCCAAGTACACGGGGTTTCTTCAGTTGCCCCCTTCCACAAGAATTTGTCACAAAACAAAGAATACATTTCCTCGTTAGTGGACATCACTCGCGATTTTCCATTTTTTTTGTGCAAGTAAAAGATTCCAGCTGCGAGAAGACTGTACTACTGTTTTCCGATTCCCCCAGCCTTCCAAAGCTCGAGACAAACACCAGTGACTGCACGGAGTCTGTGTAAGGCGCGAGCTATGTCTGAACCTAGGTGACTAGCTAATGATGTCACATCAATGTAACGACGTGTATCGTTAACATTTGCTGCGTGCACCAGTATGTCTGTGCCATTACAACGCACAACAACAGTTGATTGTGTGTCATTATATGTCTCCGATATAAGGTTCGACCATGTCCAACCGTGGGTAAACGTTTGCCGTGGTACGAGGGAACTGTTTGAACCCCAAGGCTGTAGGCTGGACATGGTCGAACGTTATTGTTACATTTCCGTCTGAAATACCGTGCAATTTGAGCATATATACAGTACTTTCGGTACTGATGATCTGCTCCATCAAACAGCTGATTATCAAATACATATTTCGAGGCCGCAGTACACGGCGCGTGATGCAGCCGCATCAATTTCAAAATTTCATTGCGACCGTTGTGAACTGGTCTGGTGACGTAATGGCGCGTTCTCGTAACGTCATGAGACACATGCATTAAGTAGTTGTTGGCTTGGCCTCGGATTCGGAATGAGCATTGTCAAAAGCCATGGTCAAACAGCACGCGCTGTACGTCTGAACACGGCTGTGAGCGGTGTCGAGCAACGGCAGTTATGTTATGTGTTTAATGTGTCGTACCACTCAATGCTGTCACGAACTGTCTTGAAACATTGCCTCAATACCTCGTATTTCTGCAGTCAATGCTACGGAGCCCCACAGGGGACGTAGAATTATTTGTTTTATTAATTCGTTCAAACGAAATATAAATTAGATCCCTCAATTTAACAATTCGTTCCCACGAATTAACAATTCGTTCCCTCAATTTAACAATTCGTTCCCACGAAAGAACAATTCGTTCCACGGGGAACGAATTGTTATATCGTGGGAACAAATTGTTAATTCGACGGAACGAATTGTTAAATTGAGGGTTATGATTTCGTTGAACGAATTGTTAAATTGAGGGAACGAATTGTCATTTCGTGGAAACGAATTGTTAATTCAAGGGAACGAATTGTTAAATTGAGGAAACAAATTGTTATTTCGTGGGAACGAATTAATAAAACAGATAATCTAGGCAATGAATGCAAGAAATGCGTCATAGAGCATAAACGACAGTACAGACCCCAGCTAATACACATCTTGGGAGATTAAAAAGGAAAAGATGGCTAAAAAATTATTCAAGACTCGTTAAGTATATATTGGGTTGAAAACATCTCACATATGAATATGAATCAAATTTATAATTATTAACGGATCATGACCATGATTTTCTCGCAAGCACAGACCATTCTGGCTACTAGCTTTCAATAAAATATATCCGATGATCACTACTTTCATCCATTACCAGAAATTCATATTCACCACAAACAGTTGACAGAGGGCCTGCTATCCCCCCCCCCACATCTCCCACCCCCTCTACCCCTGCACTCATATGCCAATGGCAGGCGACACGTTTGAAATTATGACTGAATAGCAAGCCTCATATCTGTGTCCATTTTGCCTCACGATAAGATGGGCACGGTCAATCGTTTGTCATCATCACTTTGAATATGGTAAAGTAAATGTTTACATATTTATCTTATGGACGAACCAGTGTCTGATATATGCTGATATAGGCATTCATTCAACGCGCTTTTAGAATCGTCCACATGTAAATAACCTGTTTACATTTATCTGTATGTACGTCTGAGTAAATATGGCATGCATGCCAGGGGCTTGTTTTCCAGTGTGCATTATATTTAATGATACTTCATATTTACTAGTAAACAGCAATGTTTAGGATCACAGTCTGAAAGTAACCCATTAGTTAATAAGAACCGTTACGGAAGGGAGTATTAAATACGTATCTCATCACAAGCACATTTAAACCATTCAACAGCGATTACTATATGCACGGATTCATCTGTAAGCACTATAATATCACATATGTGAGTGAATATACAACATCATTTTGGTTAATATCACGGCGGCCATATTTGACGAAAATTAGCTAATTGGACCTTGCAACATATAAAAATATATTTGACGTGGTAGAGAGAATCCAAACAAAACAAAACCGATTGGCGGCCAACTTGAATGTAATAAAACACGCATTATGACGTTTTATGGGTTTAGTTTAATGTAATGCATTATATAAGAAAACGAAAACATTATATTTAAATTATTAAGAGACAGCTATCCGGTTGTTGTTTTTTTGGACAGCCATCATGGACACCATCTTGAATTTTTTGAAAAATGCATGAGAATGACAGACTGAGAGTGTCATCCGATGAATTCCAATAATATATGGTATGTACAAATGTAAATGCAAAATCACCCAAAACCCATTGTATATACGCCAAGTCCCGATTCGGCCGAATATGGCAAAATATCGGCAGGAAAATATGTTAACAGATAATGATGTGAACGCGGCTATAATAGCTTTATTAAACACAAATGTGAAGCACATGTTCAATTGACATACAAATTACATTTGCCGATTTGAAAAGAAACAGAGACGTGGCACTTGTATACAAAAAATATATATTTACACTGTACATTCATAATGAAAACGCCCATTCAACGCATTGCGTTTATATCACAGTACAATACAATCGACGTTTTTGATTCGTTAACATCTGTTTGACGTCATTATAATAGATGCCGTTCATCGTCGTTGTCAATAACGTCACGCTACTATTAACGCCATATTTGGTTATTTACATTTTTGAAACTATCAGAAAATGCAGTGTAAATATAAATAATTCCAGCACAAAAACATTTGATTGGCCCGTAGCAAGTCTCTATCCAAAATTTATATCCCAGTAAACTCCCACGCCGAACTACTTTCCGTAACCGTAAGGCGCAGTTAAAATAATTATTGAGAAAACGGAAAATAAACACATTTTCTTAATGAATTTATTTCAAATGCTGGAATTATAAGGAATGAATGGCCTTTTTGTGGAATTTATCGGGGATATAAACTTGGAAAAGTCGCGGGAATACTGGACGAGGCCTTCCGGCCTTCGTCCAGTATTCCGCGACTTTTCCAAGTTTATACCCCGATACATTCCACAAAAAGGCCAATCATTCCTATAGTAATAAAACCATGGGCTGTTGCGTTTACTGAGTTTTTCAATACATTTGGTCTGTTAGGACTCCACGCATTTTAAACAGCCCATGGTTTTATTCCTTAAATCAAAATAACGCATTCCCGCACCTATTTCTGCAAACTTCTTCAAAGTACGTTTTAATAGCCTTTCAAAATACAATAGCTCCGTCATGTCGGTGGCTAGACAGTAATGTGATTTTCATCGACAGGTGTAGTCTTTGATTTTGATGTCCATGGTAATATAATATGTATACGTTATTTCACTTGTATGTGTATATATGCACGAGTCCGCATCGTGCTCTTAGAGAAATATCGCTGCGCGGCGAAACGAGTGACATATATCCACATACAACTCAAAAATGATGATTTAGAAGGAACTACGTTACGTAGTTCCGGCACTGACCAATATGAACTGACAATACGTCAATACATAAACAATATTGACGGCTTGCATCCCAGTGTGTTTCAATGGGAAACGAAAGTACGTATATAATAACACATGGCTATGTACTTACTCCATTTTATCTCCACATCAATCTTTCTGCATTAAAGGTACACGCCAACTTAGTGGGCACACAACTGTGCTTTATATCAATGAAATAAGTGTATAATTGTGTCACTATTCCATCAGTTCTAAAAATGACGAGTGCCCGCTATACTGATATAATCATTCAGTAAGATTTATTTTACTGATAGTGACGCGCGGTGGTATTAGGCTATTTTCATATGCAAATGAGGCATGCTATCTTTTAATTATTTATACTAATTAAATGCGTCACCTGAAAAAAATTATATTTTCGACAAATAATGAACTATGATCATTGCACATCAAAATATAAATACAGAGAATAAATTGTAATGTCCGTTAACATTTTAAGGAAACACGCTTATCGCCCCTGATATCGGTGTGGAATTTTACGTCCGATATAAAATGTACAATTATAATGCCAATCGATACGTGGAGTAATGGTTAATGAATGTTTATTTTGCCAGAAAATGTCTCAGATAATATCTCTGATATAAAGAACAGTTTGTGCCTACTGAGTGGGCATGTACTAGTACCTTTAATACGACATGTTGAACAATACTTCAGTAACAAAGAACCCACTCTTCCAACGTTTCGGCACAATGCCGTTATTAAGCAGCGGCGCCGGAAGCAACATAAGATTGGTCCGGCGAATCTACTGAGTGCCTTCGCTACCCACCTAAAGTGTATGTTGTTACCACTCAGTAGAACCGTCTCGCCGAGACGGTTCAACTGAGTGGTAACAACATACACTTTTATGAGTAATGAGAAACATTGCAGAACAAATATTAAAATTCCTGACCTTATCATTTGGTAATATATGAATTCCGAATATTTCAATAAAAACAAAGTTTTGTCACAAGTATTGGTCCGGCAGCTGCCGGATCTGCC